>JBCJKE010204092.1:0-10105 GCA_039654525.1 Melibe bucephala
GATAGATAGATAGATAGATGAAGTAAACAAAATGCGTTCTAAAATGGTATAATCAATTTTTCACCGTTTTTCTCAAACAAAAATTTTACACCATTCAGCTGATCTTACTTGAATGATAGATCTATATATAATAGGCTAAAGACGTAAAATTAAGACCTAGGCAAGGGCCTAAAACAGTTTGGTTGGTGTTGGTGCCGATGTTAGCCTAAGTTTTGAAAAAATCAAAGCACAAAACGACGTGGATCACGAAAAACAAAAACAAAACCCAACAAAAATATCAACATTTTTTAAAGGTTTTGCGATTAACCTATTGTCCATTTTGCGAACTATTGTTTAATTTTTCCCATTACAAGCAACTGATAATTTTATGCATAAAAGAGCCATCTACATCAATGCATTCTCGTTATCGATGTATTCAAATACAACATGGTAGATCTACCATTTTTGTACGGCTACCGAAACTATCACATTAGGATAAAGCCAACCGAGTAGACGATTGTCTAAAGGTCAGATAAGTCATAATTGGCAATGGTGAAGTAAGACTTATTTCAATTAAATTAAAAACATTTTATTCTTCATACTTATACTATTCCATTGCTACAAATCTTTTTGGTGGCATCATCTGTTTGCATTTATGGTTGGTAGATTCTAACGTAGGGGCTAGGCCTACTCTTTATTTCGGTCGAAGATTCAAGGCCTATGCACGTTGACTGACACGTTCATGTGGTGTTTATACTTCATAAACATTTGGAATTCAAGTGAATTAGTCACCAATGGTTAAAAACTTGGCATTTAAAGTGTTTTGAATTCGGACATCATTTACGTGTAGGACTCTATTTGGTAAAATACTTGACAGTTAGCAAGTTATGATGGAATTATCGTTGCAGACGAGTCCAAAAAGACCACACGCTTAGGGGTATCAAGGCTTTCTTTTTTATTAGTGCAAATCCGAATTTCAATTGATATCTCTTTCAAAACACGTTTTTCAAAATAGTAATTTTAGTTTACTTGAATAATCTAAGAACAATATAAACAGTTGTATTTTCAAGACAAATATGTTTTTGATAAGTCATTTGCTCTGTGTTACAACCCACTTGGCCGAGTCCAATGTAGAGAGGATCGTTGCACTGCCGGTAAGAAGTGTTTATGTTCTCTTCGTTCTTGATGTTTTTATTTTGTAAGTCAAATCTTATTTCCCTTTTATTAATTGCTCGTAGGTGTGAATTTTTACATAACACCTTGATATCTTCATTCAGCTATGAATACTTTGAAGTTTAAAATCTACAAAGCGAATAATAGTGATGACCCTACTAGCGATTGATTCTTTCTCATCGTCACCATAGGATCAAGGATAAAATGAAGTGTTGCCTTACGACTAGGACATAATATTATATTGGATGCTTTTACAATATTGTGATGGCGTGCTATGTTATCCATTTCCTCAAGATGAGTCCAACAATATCAAAGATCTGAAGGTTCATCGCAAATAAATGTATGCCATGCATTTATAAAATATGTATTAGACCTATAACTAACTATAAAATCAAACATAGAGATCCTAAGGCCTAATCGACAGACCTATGTTCCCTATGCGCACATGTTCAGCGCATCTTTGCAATGGGGCACGAGGCTCAATAGCCTTAGATTGGAATATTTTAAACGTCAACTCATTCGTTTTATAAAATAAATATCGAAGGCATGTGCATCAGGATATGGTGAATTACTATGGTGAATTCAAACACTTACATTGTTTACAAAATTCATTTTTATTAATATTTTATCTGATTTTCAAAAATATTACATATATGTCACTTTTATACAAAATGGCTGGCTCCGCCTTTGTAGTCTTATAAAATACAAGACTAAACCGTTTTAGGTGTCAACGTAATTCGATAAGTTTTCCTCCAGAGAGATTGCAGTGGTACGATTTGATCTGAGTTCGAATATTCCGCAACCAAGTAGATTTCTTATGAATCTCAGTTTCCAAATATATCTTGCTTTTAAGTTTGGCAATTACTGATGGCACAGTTGAAAGAGGGAAAAAAAACCCAACAAAAAAACCCAACAAAAAACTGTTCCCGAAAAACAATATAGATCTAGATAATACAATTCAAGGCTACCTTGATTAAAATACAATTTAACTTAAACGTAAGATCTATGTAAGAGAACAAGAGGCCTAAGAAGATTGATCTAGATCTAGATCTTGATCCACTTACTTTCAAACTTTTCATGAAAAATCAGTCTTACAATATATCTTTTGTCTGGATTATCAAGATATAATATCTATTGTCTCTAGATCTGGACTGGGCTTTTTAAAATTTATTTTTTAACATTCGATCAGGACTAGATCTAGATTCTAATCTATATCATTGTAGATAATTAGTTTTATGACTTACAAGGTCCTGTCTAGATCTAGAGATCATAGTTATATATAATAGTATATTATATATTATATTGTAGTTATCTTTTTTTTTTTTTTTATATGAATATGGCATCTTTACATTTGTAATGAAAATGGATGTTGATCCCATCTTTTTTTTCAGATTTGCACCTATTGTGTAAAAAATATGAGTAAATTAAAACAGTAACAAACAAATCATTGAAAAAAAACCAACAACATAAAAAGATAATAGGCCTATAATATTGAACAATTCTTATCTAATAATCTGCCTCCAGTGAGCTAATTATTTTTTATCATGTTACAAAAATAAACATGAAAAATTTGCAGTGGATAAAAGGCTAGAAATAGTTGCCATTCTTTTCAAACAATTAATGGTTAAACCATATTTTTTGTCTTTGTATCAATTTTACCGTTTTGTGTGTATGGCGTTTAAAAAGAAGTTCCCAAAATGATCTTTCTTCAGCCTTCTCTATCCTGGAAAGTCATATAACCACTCAAAAAGTTCAAAAAATGAAAAATAGGCATCTGCGATCTGGTGCTCAAACATTTACATATTGCCGTCTTCAACTGTGGTGATAATCATTTATATTCATCCCTAGTACTTTCAGATTTTGGAATGTGAGTTTCCAATCAATATTTTTTTTTGTTATTGTATTGTAAAATACAGCTGAGATATTGAGATTTGAAGCAGAAACTTAAATTTACAATTCTTCCTTTTTAATATTAAATAATTACCGTTTGGTAATATTTCATAGATACTTAAATTCACAAAAATACTTCCTTTTTTAGTATTAAACCTTTTTGTTATATTTCTTAGATTTAATAATTTCCCAAGTCTTTTCATGATGTTTTAAATATTGTTAATGAAAAGTTACCACATTTGAATGGAACTGTCCAGAAAATAATGTGATTCATGTTGAAAACATCAAAGTATTCAGAACCCTGGTGTCAAAAACCAGACAAAACTAGAGCACCACACAATATTCACTCAGCATCAATGCCAGACTACTGCTTATTAATAATAGCAGCTTAATATATGAAGGTCAAGAAAAAAATTGATTAACCTACAATTGTTAGTTATTAGTATTATGAAACAGTATTGCCTAAACTATTTCAAGAAGATGGAACTTTCAAAGGGATCTTTCAGTATTTATAAAAAATCTATGTAAGTCTCAATAAAACTTGATGTCAAGTAAGGATAAAACCTTTAAAAAGCAAAATTAATTGGATCCCTTATTAATAGCTTTGAATAACCTTAGTGAAGTTTTAGGTGGCAATAAAGCTATTTTTGTAATAATTTATTTTAGTTTGCTTTGTGTGGAATGAAAATGCCCCCTTTTTTTTTTTTGCTTCAGATGAGTTGTTGAATAACACAATTTTTCTCTCAATCACCTTAAGACTTGTCCATTTCTTGAAGGTTTGATATGATGTTGCCATTGTGACTTGATCGATTAAAATTGAATGCATCATGGAGGATTCAACAATTGAAGGTCTGTCTGAGGAGAAGTACAACATTGTTGAGTTGCCCTCATCAGTTGAAATTAAAGAATCTTTGATTTGCAAAGGAGAGACAGGTATTATTATATCATCAAATTACCACTCTTTCCGTGAATTCATTAACGATTTCCAATAGGGAAAAAATAATTTAAATGTGTACATTTTTGTTGTCGTTCCAGAAGAATTGAAATAATTGTCATCGAAAAAAATAATTTAAAACCCATTTTTGAGACATGAATTGAAATTATACAAAACACGCATATAATATATATTTAATCTTTTACACACACACACATACACACTCAACACACTCACACACACATACACACACATACACACTCAAATTTTTAAACAGTTATCATTTTATTAATTGGTTTTTATCATTCATCGACCTGCATTCACTGTCACCATCTTTGATTTCTCTGTTTCGAACGGTCTGTCCTGTAGTATATCCCCCTCCACTTCAGTACCACCAGCAGGTACCCGCCAGTGGGTGCCCACTACTGAACAGGCCTCTAGTATCATTGTTTTATTTTTATCTGCTAAATCAAAAGAGGTCATTGCTTTTAATGTTTTGTTTTTTGATGGTCATCTTTAAACTGTTACAATATTTATTAATGTCCAACAATGTAGCCTAATATTCTTTTCTAGCTGAAAATTATTCACCAAGTGAATCCATGTGTCACCCAGGTGAGACCCTGATCTAATGATCCATTTACACGTAGGGTAGGATCCTTTGAGTTTGGCATGGAGGGATGTCACTGTCCCCACAGCACAGGGGTTCCTCCCCTTGGATACCTCCCTTACGTTTGTCACTTGTGACCTACTACATTTACACATGACATTCTGTCTGCCGACATTCTTTCGACCATGTTGCCATGATTTGAAAAAAATAAAATTAATGTTGATTATTGTAACCAATCACTAAAAAAACATCTTGTACGCGATGGATTTACTAATTTCGACACGCTGATTATGGATATGCATTTCGTTTTTTAATTTGATCATAAAATTCTCTTTTAAATGGCGGCAACTTTAAAGTTCAACGGCAAGCTGCAGGATCAGTCTTCCAAATTTCAAGCAGTGCTTAATTTCCCAGATTGGCATGGGAGAATGAGTGGATATCCTGCAACATCCGTGATTGGACCCCAGTGACAGGGGATTGTACCAAGGGGCCGTTCCTCCAGACCATTCCCTATTTATATGTAAATGCCCCATAAATGATCCCAGATCTGACCCATAATTGTATACATTTTGTGTACTTTCCCATGTCAAATTTGGATATTTAGTACCTTACAAGATGGTGGCCAGTTCAGCAGTCGATATGCTACAGCTCCCTTCGTAATATAATATATAATTCCTGGGAGGAAAAATTATTTCTAGGAAAGGATTAGGGATGAGGGTTGGGGTCAAGATAGGGTTAGTACTGAAGTGAGACATATATGTCACATATTATATGCCTCACTTGGGTGAAGTAGATACCCACAGCCAATTATATTATATATATTTATATATAAATATAAATATATATATATATATATATAAATACTTATATGTATATATGATATATACAGTAGTCTCTGCCTAATAACCTGCTCTTTGGGTGGCAAAGAAAGCGGGCTATAAGACGGCGCGGTTTATGAGATGTTCAAGTAAGGTGGGTAACAAAGTTATTAAACAAAGTATGCGCATTATGTATTATGTAATTGAATGTAAAGTGCATGTAGTTTAATCAGTGAATCAGCATTGTGTAATGTGTCCGGTGATAACCTTAACGATGATTGGCCAAAAAAAAACGGCCAATCAATGGTCTACAGTGACAAGTCTCCTATGGGTGTTCCTGTTTGCCCTTCCCACTTGTTAGCCCGCTGGGCCTTCTATGAAATAATCTTTCAGAACTAAATGTCCCTCAATGACCAGATCATCAGTCTACACTCTGTTCTCTAAGGCAGGGTGGTGTCTATGCCGTGGTTTGGTTGACCTGTTTACCAAGGTGTGATTGTGTGTCTATTGTGAGACGATTGGTTTGGATGTCTGTTCTTTTAATGCCTTTGTGAGAAGCATGCTTTTAAAAGTCTTGGCATTGATATGCACATGACTTGTTACCAAGGTTTATGAATGGGATGGCTGTATTGTGTTTAAATTTTTTCTCATCATCATTGTTTATTATGGGTCCAGTGAAAAATACAAGGTTATATGGCGAATGTCTGGTCTGAGAGCGGGTTATTAGAGGGGTATTTTGAATAGAAGAAAAATCTTTTTCACCGAAAAAGAGGGCTTTTAAGCGAAGTGGGCTGGCTATAAGGGGGTAGATTATTAGACAGTGACTACTGTATATTTTTTTTTCTTTTTTTTTTTCTTTCTCCAATACCTCTTTTTATTTCCCTCTAATTGCAACAGGGGCTTTCTGTAAAGCATTCATCAAGAAGGATACAAGATTTGGACCCTATAAAGGGGAAATAATCAAACCTTCACAGAAAGCCAAAGCGAACATTGACTACAGATACGCTTGGGAGGTATGTATTAAGGATTTTATGAAACATTATTTATTTTTATTATGGCTTTGCTGATTGTACACAGAAAATGGAAACGAGAATTCTTTGTTATAGTGGGAGATCACTCGTGATCATACCATGTGTAGGACAATGCTGCCCAGGACAAAGCAATCATTGTTTTCAAGTAGAGAGATGATGGCACCCTTATGCTTTAAGTTGAATTTTTGGTTTTGTTTTAATTCTTCTGTTTGATTGATGACAAAACACTATCAAATTTTGGTATGTTAAAAGGAAAGAAAATCTTTAGTGTTGGAGACTAGCTATTAACATGTTGAACATTGTGTTTTGTCATTTTTCATCTTTTCATCCATACCGAGTACTGCCATCTTGCGGGCTCATAGTAGGAGAATCTGTTTGGTAGGCCAATCCTTTTTTTTTTCTATCATCATCAAGTTAGCATGCTCCTTTTGGTGCTTTGTCGACCATTCTCCTCCATGTTGCTCCGTCTTCAGCACATCTGGATGTAGCCTGTGTTGGTGTCAATGGTGGATGTGTTTTGTCTTATTCTATACTTACCATTCAAAAAATTCACCCTAGATCTATGTTTTCTCATTGAATCAATGCGTGTCCTTTGGTCAAGAACATTGTTTGAATTTTATCCATAAATGTTATTTCTGTAGTTATAAGGTAGTGAAATAACTTTACATACCAAACGATGGCCCTTACTCCATCAGAATCTGAAGGTTGTTGTTTTGAATCCTGAATATTCTGCTTACTACCTTTTAAGATCAAATTTTTTACTCTCACACAAACCAGCCAGTTCTTATTGAGGATGTCCCATATACACTTGCAAGGTACGAATGCAAGAAACTTCAGTTTAGGGTTGTCTGATCACAATGAATCACACCCAAAACCACAAATCACTTCTCATTATTGTATCAAACTTCTGGCACACTTATGATATTATATGGAACAATGTTATATTATAAATGGTTTCTGTGTTTTAAATGTATTTTCTGTACATGTATTTTTCCTAGTTATCGAATTCATTCTTCTTTCCATTAAGGTTTTTGAGAAACGAAGTAATGTGCTCAAGTACATAATTAGTGCCAGTGATCCAAAGACAGGCAACTGGATGAGAAATGTGAATTCAGCTCGCTTTTATGAAGAGCAGAATATATTGTCTGTCCAGGAAGGCTTTAGCATTTACTATGTGGCAATGATGGTAAGTTGATATCGTTTACACATCGTTTCTTACTTTTAATACTTATTTCTGTAAGTGAGAATATTGAAGATTATGGATCCATATGGATAACATCTGTATCTTATAAACTACTAAAACACAACAAAGACACTAACATTTAATGGATCATTCTGAAAACTATGCCCTCCTTAGCAGCATTCAATTTAGAAAATAAAAGAAGCTGTGAAGCTCAATGACTACTATGAATGATTTCAACAACTGCCTAAGTGGGAGAGGACATGCAGATGTTTTGTTTGTAGATCTCTTGAAGGCTTTTGATAAGGCAGACCACCACGGTTGATTAAAAGGCTAAAGCATTGTGGAATACAAGACACATTATTTGATTGGATTAAATTGTTCCAGATTGGTAGAACTCTAAAAGTTATTGTAGAAGGAATAGAGGATCCTTGGGATAGGTTTTCCAGATATACCATGGTTTCCTCACCCTGCTGAGGTGTAATGAGTATTTGACTATAAAACAGTGTTGTCTCTGTCAGAAAAATAATCTATTCCCCCTAACTGTTCTGTCTTTTGTGTTCAGTGTTGCTGTTGGCTGGGGGACCCTCTGTAAAGTGCTTTGAACACATTTAGTGGATATTGCATTATGTAAAAGCTCATATTTATGTATTTAATTTTTCAAAATGATGAGTAATCAAGATATCAAATAAAAGAAAACTTATACAGGCAAACTATGACTAACACAACAAAACCATAAAAATGCTAAATATCTAAGTATTATAATAGATAATAAACTGCAAGCAAAGAGCTGTGTGCAAGAATGTGAATGGCCTTCTAGTTCTAGTGTTCCAGAATTACAACATCGATGGCTGTCCATAAAATGTCAAAGATAAGTGCTACAAAACATTTGTAAAACCAGTCCTAGAATATGGATGATGTTTATGGCATCCACACTTTCAAGACCAATAAGAGGATAAAGAGAAAGTAAAATTAATGCTGGCAGAGTTTTAGCCAGTAACTTAAACAATACACCAGGTAACACAAAGTTAAAAATCTTTAAAAAATTACTGTGAATACCCTTCAATGAACAAAAGGCAAGAAATAAGGTTACCACACTTTTGGAGGTATTTAATGGCTAAACGGTATTGCTACTGAATGAATTCAATAATATATATATGAAAAATAATCACATGACATCTGGTGCTCAGGCATTTACAATACCATCCCCAAATCTAGATAATCATTCTTATTCATATTTCCCTAGTGCATCAGGCTAATAAAATTCCAATCAATGTAATTTGCTGCAAAGATACATATTTTAAACTGAAACTTAACAATGTTGAAATTAAATAATTATACTTTAGAGTAAGTTTTTGGCCCGTTGACAAGACAATTGATTTAAATTTGTCAACTATTTTAAATGTGGACTGATGACTCAAAATCAGGAGACCACATAGTGTGGGTGTGATAGAACGGGGTGTATGATGAAATGACAAATTTTTGGGAGGGACCAAAAAAAAAACTAAAAACAACCCAAACTCCTGCCATATTGTGGCTGTATAAAAATAAAGCTCTACATGGCGAGGATTGCTGCGGGACAAAGGCCTATCAAATGATACACTTTCTGTCTCCAAACCAATAGCGGTATTTTATGTAAATTCTTTGCATTTATGATAAACACAAAAGTTAAATTCACATTATGGTTTTATTTATGAAGATATTGACTTTTAATGCCCACATTCAATTCAATTCACATATAGCAAGCCCTGTTCTCTCCTGCAGATAAAATATGTGGCTGATAAAACTACCATGCATATAATATAGAGCAAAAATAATAGTACTACATAGATTGTCAATTGATGAGATTTTAGGATTATCCTCATTGATATGTTTTAATCATGTTATTGTGATTCATGTTTCCCTTAGTCTTCTCATTTTATGAATTCAATTTTAGTTCTGTCATCAAGAACTAAAAATTGAAAATCAATACCAAACTTGTTTGTTTTTGTTTTTTTTTCTTTTTATGTCCTCAATAAAGGCATTTGATTTTTAGGAATGCCTTTAGTTTGAAATTCATGTAACCTTTGATTGAAAGTAAATTTTCCAGCAATTGTTTATTAGGGTTTTTTGTTTCGTTTTCGTTTTTTAAAATTTCCTGGTTTTTTTTTGTTTTTTTTTTTGGCAAGATTTATTTCCAGATTCTGTTTTTTTTTAACCTTTTTTTATCATCCTTTTTAATATATCTCTTGGTGGCTTTGTATATTTCTGTTTATTATCTTTGGATCAAAGCATATAGTGTATGTTGACTTGGACAAAGAGCGGCGTGTCTACCCACATCTTTTTTCCTCAGCCTGCCCCCATCTCCTTCACTCATTTTCCCAAATCCCATGTCCATCTTCAACACTAAAAAAGCAATGAAAAAAAGACCCAACAACCTCCCCCTCTCCCCCAAAAATACAACAACAGAAATAAGCCCAACAAAAAGCCCGCCCCCAAAAAACCCTATGACCC
>JBCJKE010204203.1:0-17024 GCA_039654525.1 Melibe bucephala
GAGAGAGAGAGAGAGAGAGGGAGAGAGAGAGAGAGAGAGAGAGAGAGAAAGAAAGAGAGAAAGAGAGAGAGAGAGACAGAGCGAGCGAGCGGTATCCTGTGTTTGTCGGCGATATTTGGACTGTGTTTCATAGTGCTTCTACATGTACTAGATCTACCTGTGGAGATCTAAATCTAATTCAAACTCAATAACGGTCTCCTAATACTGTATCATCCAAGTAGGTCGTCTGTGTGGTCAAGGCAATGCTTTTACCAAAGTCAAGGGAAATAGCTGGTATTTTTATTACTTCTTATAATGGCATACATCTCCTAAACGCACCGTACCTAGACCTACTGAGCACCATGCATTTAATTAATGTTAACTACGGATACTACTGTAATATGGAATTTAAAGTAGGCTTTTCTTCAAGATTGTTTGGACAAAGGAAAGAAAGTGGACTCGGCACAAATTTAAGGTCAAAGGCTCATGCCAATGGGCCCTAGGTAATGCACTTCAATTTAAAAAACACAACAAAGCAAAGCATAACAATTCTATATCATCAGCTGCAACTCTATCCAACTCTGTGCTAACGTTAAGACAATATGTGCCTGATTGTATCAAAGGTTATCAAAATGGTTATTAAGTGCCAGCCTACATTAGGACAAATACATACAATATTAAATGATTGGAGTGTACATGACTTTATATTGTCCACTTCTCAATGACTAAAAATTTCAGCTTTGTTTACATTTATTGATCAATCTGTTCAACTCGCTGTCTTGCTGTTTAAGTTGGTCATGTCATAACTATAAAGAAATTAAAACAGGACCACATGAATTTTTTAAATTATCCTTGAATCTGAGTCTTGCCTGTTCAAGATTGTATATATTTATAAATTTTTAAGTATGGTTGTTATCTGGATATTCAAATGTTTTGGCCTCACCTGGACAGCCCCAGGACTCGAATGGCGAATTACAACCACATCAGCATAACCAGCCATCATTGATACAGTGTCTGTCATTTTCAAAAGAGAGAAATGACGTTCATATAATACGCATTTAAGGGAATCTTTGCAACAAAACTGATGTTTGATTTTTCACTTTGTTAAAACTGACGTTTGATTTTTCACTTTGTTTTTTGTTTTGTTTTTGTTTTTCTCTTCTTTTGTTTTTTGTTTTTTTGTTGTTGTTTTTTTTGTGTGTTTTTTTTAGGGGGGGTTGTTGGGATTTTTTTTAGGGTGTGTGTTTATGACTCACTTTTACAGGTTTCCATTATTTATTTGATTTGTGTTGTTGCCAATGATTGGTTAGCTTACAATAAATGTATAAAACCAAGAATTATATGAGCTTTTGAAACAAAATATGTAGTTTGATGACAAACATCTTCTAGAATTCCTAAACATGTTCCTTTATTCAACTTGATATTGATTTTAATTTTCCTCTTTTCGAAACCCCTTGATTTCCTAAAACTTTACTGACAAAATAAACTTTCCATCCAGGATTGTGACATTTTAAAATCTTTATGATCAATCAATATCTGATTTTGTTCCTTATTCATTCATAGAAACGTCCTTTCTAAACTAGCCATTTATATAAAACCATTCATTTTCATTATGGCTTTTTGAAATAATGAGATGGTATGAATGTTTATTTTCAGAATTCTGTTGAAGAAAGAAAAAAGATATCCACAAAAGAATTACCCTCTAAGGTTTCTCCTTTCTTTGTAGAAGATGTTGATTCATTGAAATTAATGACTGTTCCTCCAAGTCTCTGCATGGCAGCAGTAAAAGAACAGCTTGTTCTGGTGGAAGCTTCAAAAAACATCGAAGCCAAAACCTTCCCCTTTCAGTTGAGAAAGGCAGAGAGAAATATCAAAATTCAGGACGTTTAAAGAGTGACAAAAAATAATATCATCAACCAAGACATGACTAGCGATGACTAGGAGGAAAGACCACAAAGAACAAGACCAAAAAAAAAAACCCCAAAAAACCAGAACAAAACAAATGCTAACCATATTCATAAAATAGAAACAGCATCAAAATCTACGTAAGTATAATGGTAGCACCTTAGTCAAAATGGGTGGCAGGTCTGCAAGCATTGTCATTAATCTTTAATGCAATTCAAAAGGAAGCTACCTCAGATTCACAATCCAATAGACATATTTACATTTAGATGTATCGACTTTTAATCTACTGTTTCACATTTAAGCATTACTAACTGATAGTGCCATTTCATAACTAAGCAGCATGTTTTTTAATACTCTCTTATAAAAAACACAAGAAGGTTTCATGTCAATTACCCTTAAGATGTGATCCAGGGAACGATCTTTCGCAACTGCCATTTTATAATTGTGGGCGAGGTTGAAAATTTGAGACAACTGGAGAGAGAACACAAAACAAGATATCAAGATATATTTCTCTTGACAGTTAGATTACAGCCAGACCCAGATGTTCAAATTCGTTAAGGAAATTACCAGTGATTATTACTATTGAAATAATAGAAAGGCAAGGGGTGATTTTTTTTTTTTTAATCTTTTTATCACAGACTAACTGAAAAATATTGCCCACACTATCTTCAACAGCCAAAAGACATCTTAAATATGCTTAAATATGAATACAAAACCTCCCAGTTTTGCATCATGGGTTTCAATCTTACCAACCAAAGGAGTGGATTGGCTTGGTGGTAAATGGATTGGCTTGGTGGCAAGAGGGTCGGTTGTGCTTGCCTTGGCAAAACTATTGGGTGCTACTGTCCCAGGTTTAATTCTCGGCGAAGAGATTAAATTCTTCCCTCTGTATTTGTAAATATTTTCTATGGGGCCAAAGAGTAAGGAAGAGAATAGGAATGTGAATTCAAAAAAATGATACTGCTGGTAAATAAATGAATCACCTGGTCCTTATTAAATGTCATAACAGTGGTGACATGATTAGCAGTAAGTCCTGGAACAATGTGTGGCAGGCCTGTTGGCTGAACAGAGCTTGAGTGTGTCAAAGGTGCTGGGGCAGTCGGGTTCCGCAGCATGTCAGCATGAACAGCATGGAAATCTCGCTGAATTTCTATGAGAAAAGAAATATTATAGAAAGAAACTTTTTTGAATATTATTAAAGACATAAATTGGTTCTGTCTTTCAACCAATAGCCCTCTTTCACATTCTCAATGACTTTCTACATTTAATAATTATGATCAAAGCACTACATATTCTCTTTAAGGTTGATTTTATGTGACATTTAATAAATCCTCATCTAATTCAGGGTTCAAAGCAAGGTGTTGAATGATCAAGCAGTATGCATAATGTTATGAGCCACAAAGTCGTCAGGTTTGTTAGTTTTAATGATTAGAAGAGCAAAGTTGGACGGCATGAGCTGATATTCCTTTAGAGATAGTGAATTCTCACTCTTAAATAACAACCGGTTATGTCAATAGTCATGTGTACATACGTACATATCATAAGAAGAATAAAATTTGGCTTAAGGATCCGGAGGGCACCTTGGGGAAAAAAATATTTATCAGTGGATGTTCGATTCCCTGGGTTGATTCATGTTGTCAAAATTTCGGTTGACACATCTGGTTGCCATGGAAATGATCACCATCTTGGATTTTGTTTCAATTTTGACCCAATGTCTAAATTGACTGAACTTTTTCCTCGATCTCATTTATACTTGGAATATCCTTTATTTTGAATTTCATGAATTTTTGAAAATGGCACACATTAATACATCAAAACAATTTGAAATATAAAAAAGGAGAGACTGAACAAATTTTATTTTTTCTTTTGTCACATATCTACCAATCACATTAAAAGCATGTCATCAGCTTTTATACATATATCTTGAATGTTAACAGGGGAAAGGGATTTGAAATATAAAAAAAAAAAGTAAATAAATTAGAAAAAGGTTTTAAAATGGACAATGGGAAAAAAATGAGATAATACATATTCATGCAAACTTCTTCAGAATACCTCAGCTTCCTTATGGGAATTTTTTTTCTCGAGACATTTCTTTGCTGCCTACCTAGGTAGCTTCCTTAGCAGCCTTTTTGCGGCTTACAAAAACATTCATTCTCTTTGGTGAGATTCAAGTCTCTTAGAATGTCTTCACAGGCTAAAGCCAAATGACTTCTTAACACACTCAGTGCCGGGGGTTTTTAGGGTTTAAGCAAAAAATCATTCCTTATTCAATTCTTCAGGTAGGATCATGTAATTTTGTAGTGATAAAGCAAGGTAAAGACTGTATGATGCAATAAGAATTTTTGGAACATCTCTAATACACTAATAGCTTTGATTTTACGTGTCTCTAAAAAGTCACATTTTGTAAAAGAAAAACTTTTTTTTTTTGGGGACATCAAAAATACAATCAACACACGTAAAATCCTCATCATCCTGCGGTGTCCTGCCTGGGATAAACATTGACGACCATTCATCTCTCTCACTTGAGGCATTCATAAAACCGTTGTTGCTCATTTTCTTTGATGTTGCCCAGGTGTTCAGGCTGTCCAGGTGTGTTTCTTGCTGCCGTCCTCTGCTTCTTCTACCCTTGATCTTCCCCGTCATACTAAGCTGTTCCATTCGACCCTTTCTTGTTTGTATTGTTTTTACAAGCGATCTTTCTATATTTACCATTTCCAGTACCTCTTGATTAGACTTCTTTTCTGTCCAAGATATCTTAAAAATCCTCCTCAGGAATCACATTTCCGTTGCCTCGAGTCTCTTCCTAGTGCTGATGGTGATTGTCCAGCACTCACAACAACCTTATAAGACAACCGACTACACATATGTTTTTAGTATTCTGAATTTGGTGTCCATTTGCATGTTTCTGTTGGTCATAATTGCTGATAGTAAGCATAAATCCATAGACAGAAAAATAAAGAGCATGTGTATTGAGGCTAAAGAGACATGGCAAAATGGGCAATGTGAGGAAATTGAGAGTGATTTTTACAAGCATATTTCCTGTCTACACACTATTTCCAGTGATCTTGAACCCTGCAAAGTATGAGGTAACAGATGAATCTTGTTACCACATGAGTCAATGTACTCATATATTTAAGTATGAAAACACATGGTCCATCTATCCAAATAAAACAAAAACTCAAAATCAAGTACCACTACCACTCACCAAAATTCAAATTCTCCCTTAACACCATGAAACTGATTTTTAAATGAAATGTTCAAAACAGCAAATTAAAATTTGAAATAAGGATCCTATTCAAATAAAGTTAAAAATTACAATAAGAATTTAAGACTACTGAAAAATGATACATTAAATATTTAAGAGCAATATTATGAAGAAGAATGGAAATTTGAATTCCCAGAAAAATGACATGCCAAGTAATCAAGATATCAAAAAAGAAATTTACAAAGACAGACCATTAACTACACAACCAAACCTTAAAACAAGAAATAATGCCAAATATCTAACTGATATCATAGAATATAAACTACAATGCAAAGATCAATAACATGCTCAACCAAAGCCTGTCATGAATATTAAAAAAAAAAAAAAGAAAAAAAAAGAAAAGAAAAGAAAAGAAAAGAAAAGAAGAAGAAATTTCAGTTGGGACTAAACTTTTGTAACAAGGATATAAGCATATGTAAAATTTTGAGTTATATTTACACCCCAGTTTTCCTGTGTTATGTGTGAATCTTATTGCCCTTTATGGCCCTGAGTCTGAATTTTTGTGAACTAGTAAATGTTGTTTAATGTGCACCCCTTGTCTATTTAATTCAACTGATGTGATCAGTCAGTGATCATACATTAACACAGAGACAAGTGAAGGAATGAATATACTGTTAGAAAATTGTTATGTTACTGTGCAAGTGTATTTTCAAAGCAAGTTTTTAAAGGCCATTTTCATCACCTCAACATGCACGAAAAAAAAAACTCAACAAAAAAAAAAAAACAACAACAAACAAACAAACAGTTTCTGATGTAAAGTCCAACTATTTCAATGGGCCATTTTTCCCAATGCGCGACATTTTTAAAGCCAGATTCTAAAAACAGTTCGTCCCGTTCAACAATCACAATGTGTCTGGAAGTCATGCTGGATAAGAAATCCCACAATGATATGTATGCACCTTTTCTGGAAGTTAAAACATGTTTTTTGATAGCCTAAAGCTAACTCAGTCACTTGAACACAGTGCCGGCCAGAAAAGGACCAGAACGAATTGTTGCATTTTGCTTTTGTTTTTTCAACCTTGATTTTTTTCTTTGGCAGAAACATTTTTTTTTTTATGTAGAATCCTGAAAATTAAGAGTAGAAAACAGCTGAACGGTGTAACAATTAGAGGCTTTACCAAATGCTAGAAAGTAAATGGTCCACTACATGTCAAAGATAAGTGCTACAAAACATTCATAAAACCTGTCGTTGAATATGGAGTGTGGGTGGGGGATCCCCAGTATCAAAACCAAATCGAGGATATAGAGAAAATGCAACAATAAAACTATACACCAGCCAACACAAAAATAAACATGAAAAACTTGCAGTGGATACCCCTCAAAAACAAAAAGCTAGAAAAAAGGTTACTATACATTTCAAAGCAATTAATGCAAAGCAGTATTACCTCCCAAAGAATTCAATATGAAAAGTCTTCACATGCAGAGTTATTTCTATTCATATCCCTTGTATTATCAGATTATGGAATGTAAACTATAGCAAATATGCTGTTGACTTCGAACAGAAACTTACAGTACTGAAATCAAAATAGTATGTTGACAAAAATACTCAGTCCAACTTTTTGTTAGCTGTTTTGAAGTCCAAGACTTAAGACCAGCAACCCCATGAGGATATGAGAAACCTTATTTTAAAATCCTGCATCAGTCTATCTCGATCCAACAGTAAAGAGGATATAAAAGGCCAAAACCACAGAAGACCATTAAAGAAATCAGTGTCTATAGAAACAGGTCATAGCCATTTCATAGATTGTCTAGATCTACCATGGCAGGTTAACAAAAATAATACAAATTGAATGAATTCATTCTCGTTCTTTCAGTTAATCCCCGGGGAATAATAAAAAAAAAAGAATACCGTCAATCCCTAGAATTCAAGGGAACACAGGCTACATGAAATATATTTCACATTGACCATCCGTCTGGAAAGAAATGGAACACACAAAACACATTTGATTTTGATTGTTGGTCCTCATAATTTTTCTCTATTCCTGGAAGAGTTCCTATTACCAGCCTTACAAAGGCATTCTAAAGAAGTTTACCTGATTTGTCACGAGTAAGGAAACCATGCTCAGGAGAATCACCAACTGTTGGCAGAACAGAAATGGATTGGATGGTTGAAAGCCAAAGCTTAAAGTTTAAGTTATAGCATGAGGGGTGCATAATAAATGTTCAAGGAGGGGTGGGGCACTGGGTTCACAAATGAGAAACGCTAACAAAGGATTGGCAACATTCATCTATAAAATGGGTAACATTTGATATTTGCCAACTATTTAAAAAATAAAAATTGTAATAATCTTATGGAAAAAAAATTCTAAGAAGGGTGCAAGCAAATGTATCAAATTAATGTTAGCTCAAGCAAAGCAAATCCAGATCATGTAAGAAAATGAAAATTATTTATAGGAGAAAAAAAGCAAAAAACTGCAGTACTAGACAATAAAGATGGAGCTAGGGGGATAAAGATTGATGGAGAAGAGAGATATTTAGTAAAAAGATAATTCAATCCACACATGTTGAAGTAAATCCTGAAGCAACTTAAGTAAATTTCAAACATCTGTTCACTGATTGCAAATAAGCAGTGCTTAAAGCAATTATGAAAAGAACATTTAGCTGCAATGATTCAACCTTGCAATGTATTTAAGAAAAAACAACAATTAAATAGTGGGACAATTTGCAGGTCATGACAAACATAGGAAGAAGAAAAAAACAGTTGAGAAAAGAATAAGAGAACACACAAACCAGCATTAAAGAGAGGAGGACCAGTAGCATCTGTTAAGCGTGGAGTTCGAGGACCGTGGGGATGTGGTCTGTCTGCGTAAAAGGGAATAATCTTCCTTGGGCTTGCAGGCTCAGATGGATTTTGAGATGAGGGAGCGTTGGGGGGTATTTGTACGGTAAGAATATTGGCACGTGGGGGAGATTCTGGATCTACTAAAGAAGCAGCTTTCACATCAATGCCAGTTCCAGGTTTGGCTAACACCTGACATTATAAAAAACAAAACAAAAATATTCCTTAAGTACAAGAAGAATTATTCAATATCAGGTCCAACTATCAATGTTACATATATATATATATATATATATATATTCATAAAAACAAGTTAAAAATACCAGCAAAGAATAGCAAACATATAGTTATGCTTAATTACTCTCCTACTGCCAATCAGCTAAAAACCCCAAACCTAAAAATTTGGAATACATCACCATGGCATTGCATTGACAATTTCTCAGACAACACTACATGAATTTGTAGTAAGAATGAGAACCTATCCTGCTATAAAAATGGCAATGATATTTTCGCGATCTTTCTTTCTATTCATCTTGACAAAAGTGTAGGTCTTTGTCATTATAGGAGCAGGTGAAAGTGGGGTGAGGATTTGATTTGGTAAGACAGCTTAAAAAAAAATAGCAGGTAGTATTTGTGTGATCTATAGCATCTTACTCTATGTGCAAGAAATCTTGTCTTTCAAATGCATGAGATTAAATGCATAAGATGTAATCATGTGAGTTTGTATGAAATCTTTCCAATGTCTGTGACTTCATTTATAAGTATTTCAAATGCTAATTTTGCTAATGCCTCAATTAACCAGCATAACATTCTGAAAGAAGCCTACCTCCCAACAAAGAAAATGTTTCTTATACTAAAGAGGTCTATTATATTCAGGAGTTCTGCTGCATATATATAAATGTACTTTTCCAAGACATTTAGTGTCAAGGCAAGCATTGATCTTACCTCTCCATCAATGGCAACAACTTCACCCCGTAAGACAACCCGGCGCACCATTCCCTGCACGGCCATGCCAGCAAAGGGGGTCCATTCGCTCTTAGTGTGAGGCATTGCTTTGGGAATAAACCACTTGTGGTCAAGATCCACTTCCACATAAGTATCAGGTTGCTTGGGCAGGTGAAATATCTTCAAAGGATTTGTGTGGAGTCGCAGCACAATGTCCTGGTGGTAAAGAAAGCCCCAAGTTGGTCATTCAGAGTAAAACAGGAATTCATCTTTTATTGGGATTCTATTCAAGGATCTTTTCCCCTTTTTAATCAACATATCTACATGTTTTAATAGATAAGCCTTTTCCCCCTTTTCATGGCAGTACATCAGACGAAATTCTCTTTCTTTATTAAACCTAAGAATGGAAATTTTATTTTTATAAAAGAAGAAACAATAGCTGTCAAGGCTTTTTAAAAGCAGTATTTACAAAAACCTGTATAAACCAGCTAGCTAACCTCAATAGTGAGCCGGCCATCAGCCACTGCTGTAAGTAGTAATGGAAGCATGGTTTCAAGGCCTGGAAAACCAGGAGGGGGATTCTCCCTCAATTTTTCCTCCACAGTATGAGGAGCTGCAGACAAAATTCAAATAAAATAGTGTTCTTTTCCAAATGATGTAATCAAAAGAATAAAGTAATCATCAAAACCGTACATTACACCAAAGGTGATAATTGCCAAAGTAACAAACGATGGTGCAATAATCAATAATAATACATGTAATATACTCTTTTGTATGAGAATAAAAATGTTACTGCTTAGCCAAGGAGGATGCAGAGGCTGACTTAGGAAACCTTTTCCTAAAAAAGTTTTCAGCATTGCTTCCAACTGCAAATAGAATATTTTTGTCAATACGGAACTCAGTAAAAAAATTATCTAATGGCATAAGAACATTCCCCACAACCAATAGGTTTCATAAAAGATGTCAACAAAGAAGATGAGCCAGCAGCCTTCTCTTCTAAGACACACTTTTGAGTGATTGAGTGTTTGTTATTGTCACATCTTCCTGTAGCTTGAATACTATTCTGGTCTCATGTACACATCTCGCAGAAAGCACACATCTCTAACAGACTTCATCACTCTTTTAAAACAGCAAAAAACTTGTCTTTAGTTACCCCCTCCATGTTTAATTATATAATTTTGGTTTTTTTTTTGTTTTGGTTTTTTTTTTCGGCGGCGGTAGCTGAGTTTTTGCTTTATAGGCCAAGTGAGTAATTGTTTTCACAACACATCGCAACCAAAGTAATGAATAAAAATGAAAATTGAAACAATCTCAATCCAGCTAAAGCTAAAAGCATAGAATGGAGCCTTCAATTTTATACAACAATACTTCCATCACAGCGTAAACATAAAAACGGCTACAGAACACTTTCAATTACTTAAATGTCTGATGAGACATCCCTGCTCATAAAAAAGCATTCAATTGTTTGTAAAAACAAAGGGTGTTAAAAAAGACCAAAAAGTCTTTGTTGTTTGCCGGTATTTCATTTTATGGTGTATGACTTTTAAAGGATGGTCACCATAATTAAATTTTCAGACTTGTCATGTTGCTCACTATTCATAATACCATATGTCCATGGGTAAAGAGATACATTAATTGTAGATTCAAAATAATAAAAGTATGACTCTTACAGTCATTTTATAGTGTCATGATATATAATGTTGCATACGACACAGGTCAAACCTCATCCAGAACATGCATACCAACCTCAGGCCCACTTTACTGAACATGTTGAGGAAATTTCCATATAGGGGACATTTCTCAACTGTTAAACCCAATATTCACTCATTTTGATGGGCTGAAAGAAAGGAAATAAAAGTCTGCTTACCATGATCTGTAGCGAAGCAATCAATTATGTCCATGTTGTCCCACAGAGACTGTTGATCCTCTTGAGACTGCAGACCAGGACAAACTTTCCCAAAGCCATGACCAATTCTATCCAGATCATCGGAGGTCAAAAACAAATGATGTGGACTAACCTCACATGTGACAGGGAGTCCACGTTCTTTAGCAGTCTTGATAACGAGAATCTGCCAATGACATGAGGATAAAAACCAAAATAATAATAAAAAAAAAAAAAAAAAAACCATACGAATTTATATAGAGAAAATATATCAACTACTTAATACGTTACCACTGGGAGACGAGTATACTCGCTTGCCAATTCGCACCGGCTGATGAGAAACACAAATTTATTGCTATCTTTTCCAGTCTATTACTTTCCCTAATCCAATCCAAGTAAAGACAAATAACTTGTATTTCCGGTTCAATAATAACCTCTCTTTCCGGTTCACGCTTCCTGTATGCATGTATGTATGTATGACTGTCTGTATGTATGTATACATGTGTATATGTGTGTGTGTATATAGCTTGTCTTAGAAGCGAAAAATAAGCATTTTTCTAAATCAAATGGAAATGGAAGAGGACACAGGAGCCTCGAATGATGGGAATTATGACCTTGGTGCATTTAAAACCGAGCCTAATTATGATTCAGTTCCTTCCCTATCAGTATCAGTGGAAATTAGGCCTAGATCTCTAGATCTAGATCTACTCAGACTCAAGTATAATTAGTTCTAGTTCTAGAAAATCCCTCGACGTAACGTAATGTTAAAAAACAGGGGTCTATTAGTCTTTGATGTGTATACAAAATAAATGTACAAATACTAGTATTTTCATATTCTTCTATTTATTGTCTAAATATATGTCAAGTTTTGTAAAAAAAAAACATCCATAAATTAAGTCAAGCCTACCACAACATTGATGAAAAGAGACCAATAGTCGAAGGACATACTCTTTAGAACATAAGAGAGGGCATCTGGTTCATGTTAGGCCCAAGGATAAAATGAATTAATAATTTCCAAGCAATTTTAAAAAAATGAATAATTTTTTTTAAATGTCCACCTGTATCAAGGAACTTAATCGTATTCATTTCAATTAACCTCCAGTCACACTGTTAGCTAAGATGTAAACGTACAATAACAAGTGTGTCCAAATTCTCTTTACCCTTTTGATTTTTATGTTGATATGTTGTCATATTACGCAAAATTGCTGTTTTTTCATTGGCTGAAGTATAAGAGTGCCGCATGAGGGCATCAAATTGGTAACAACCGAATAAAAGAAGTGCAGTAGCAGCAACCACAAAACACCTCACCAGAACATCAAAATATGGGACCCCCCCCATCAGTGGAGCACATAGTATAGGCATGTGTTCAGCAGATGGAAAGATACAAGACCTACTATTAGTTTAGGTGTTTGGCAGAGGTATAGTGAGGCAAGGCAAACATATATGGGACACACCACATGATGGCTAAACAAATATTGGATGCACATACCTCTGCCTTTCTGGCAACATGACAAATGTGCACTGGACGATTGTACAGGTCAGCCAAAAGAATAATTGCAGCAGTGGTCACATCTTCAGCATGGGCACATATTGGAGATGATTTTGGCCAATTTTCAAAGTGCTGTAAGAAAAAAAGATTCATACACAAATTTTAAATCAAATTTTTTTTCAAATAAAACAAGAAACTATTGACTTGTAAAAAATTATCGTTAACAGATATTCAGTACAAAAACAAAAGTAAATTAAATCAAAGCAATGATGAAGACAGCTGAAAAATACTATCATCTTACCTTCATCCAAACAGAGGTGTCTTTGAGCAACAAGGTAGAAAATGTCTTGTTCAGGTACATTTTCAAACCAATGACTTTCTTCACAAGCTGAGGCAATGTTTGTGCATTAGAACCCCCAGCCCCAGCATATATGCCATAATCACATCGAGCATTTTTCTGGGCAAGCTGTAAGCAAGGTGGAGCATAAGATTTTTCTTATTTGTGATTCTTCTTTATTGATTATACTATTATGCCTCAAAAAATGTGTTACAGTAACATTTAACTAATTTTGATCACTAGCTGTTTTACAGCTTTAAAAAGAAAGATTAATGGCAACAATGTGAAATTAAACATTTTGCAAGGTCACCAAGGCACCCTGTGCACTATAGCAATAGTATTGTAAGCACTTTGGATCATTTTTAGAAAAGCAGCATGTTATATTCTTCTAACTGGTTTTTCATTTCAAAGCTTTCTCAAATCACCAGGACTCAGTGTCTTTCTCTAAAATCAAGGCTCAACTTTTTCACTCATTTGATACATCACATCTTAAAACAGTGTATGCGAACCTCAGAGGTCACTTTGAATGCCTCTTCATCAATAGTTGCGGGATCAGTGTTTGGCATGGCAAAAATGGTAGTAATGCCACCAGCTAGAGCTGCAGCTGTGCATGATGCCCAGTCTTCCTTGTGAGTCATTCCTGGTTCTCTTACATGAACATGGACATCATACAAGCCTTAAAAAGGAGAAAATAAAATTAATTCAATGCACACTTTTTTAAATCATCATAAAGAAATAAACCCTTTACTTTCTTCGTAACAATGTGAAGAACACATCTAAACAAAATTATTGTATAAAACAGACAATGAAATGAGCATAAACTGCTTAGGCAGCACATCTGTACACACAGGCTTGATGTCAGGATCTTGTTGAGTTCTCTGCATTAGGTTACATACCAGACACCACCTTCGACAAGTTATACTTTTCATTATTGATGACAGGTCTGAATTTGGCAGTGGCTCAAGAATTCTATTACTCAGAGAAAACCAAAATCCCTACCTACCTACCAAATCAGAAAACATTAATCAGACCTCCCTGTGTACTTAGGATTATTAAAACCAAAAAGAAGGAATTTGACGTCCTGAAGTGTACTTGACATCCTCAGTCCATTCAATCTGGACATTTGCACTTTCTTCTTTTGATTTGAACAGATTCTCATTACGCAATAACAATTGTTTCATATTGTGCCTTCATTATGCTATGATTTTTTTTTTAGCGCCTTTAGCTTTCCAACACCTTAGCTTCACAAAATTATACCAATGCAAAATGGAAAGACAAAAACAAAATCAAATCAAGTATTTTTCATGAAAACTTTATCCCCGGCACTGTTGCCTTCCTATGAAGAGATAGATTATAAACAATTACTCATTCTTACAATGAAAACATCATAAAGAACGAAATACTCCTATTAAGTCTAAAACAATATTAACTTTCATTTAACATGATCCACATACTGGGCAAAAATTGAGTAGCTAAAAAAAAATTGTGCACTGGTTGGTGTCAGTGAAAAAGCTTATGAACTGAATAGAGACTTTCACTGATTCTTTAAAACTGCAGAGGAAAAATATAATTGATCGATGAGGTAGATTAACTCACCAGGAAGGCGGACTAATGTCTGAGATGACAGGCAATCAATATGGGTTTTCACAGGAGGTCGCATTTTGAGGCGATTCAAAGCCTACCAGGAAGTTCATAAAAGAAAAGAGAAAAAAAGGCAGGCAGCAAAATGTTAATTGACAGTAAAAAATTAAATTTAAAAACATTTGCAAAGTGTAATACAGTAGCTTATACACAGTATGTTTTATGAATATTAATTGTATTGATCTTCTGTATAGTGAAGGAAAGCATACATAATTTACAATGTGAATGAATTATCAACCTTTTATCTGAAATAAGGCTTCCTTTTTTTCAAAAATCAAAATGACTTTTTAAAAAGAAAAATCACTCCATTCAAACATGAAATGAAATGCAACATTTAGTTTGCAAATGTTGTAACATAAAGCATTTTAGCTGAAGGCTTGCATGTATGACATATCCCAAATCCCTTCACAGCAATGACTCTACTTCTTGTTTTAAAAAATCACTTAAAAACGTTTTTGTTCCCACAAATCGCAATTTGTGCTGCTGTCAAATGCATGATTTTATTCACTTATTGATCATATACATGCTACATGCTTTATATCATAACATTATTTTAAGATTGTCCACAGGGTTTTTCCCCCCCCCCCCCTATCAAATGTATTTCATAGTCTTATGTAGTTTTATTCTTGTAATCTCTGGAATTACTGTGATTTTACAAAAAATTTCACTTGCCAGTGCTCTAAACACTTCCTTGGGACATAGGGGAGCACTATATATAAAATATAATTTTTTTATTATTTTTAATATTATTATTATTATTATTATTTTTGTTATCATAATTATTATAACTATTATGACTAAAGCTTTTAGGGTGAAGGCTAGTATATAATCTGATATTTTATTGAGAAAACAATAAGGTAGTTGTTCAATATAATTTAAAATCAACGTCATTACACACAATCACCTATCATTAAAAAAACAACAACACAAAAACAACACCATTCAATTTGAACTTCACTAATAAACATTATAGAAAGTACTAATTAGACAGCTCAGTATGCCCTTACTTCAACCAGCATCTTCACACATTTGACATCAGTAATGAGGGGAACAGAGTAGTCGACAGCCATTCTCCTCGTCTTGTAGCCCTGTGTAGTAAAGGTGGATGCTCGAGAGGCACCATGGTTTCTGAGAGGCAAGTTGATAACGAGGTCAAACATGTTTTCAGCCAGATAGTCAGCAATTGTTCTTTGTTCACTACCTAAGACAGTGTCTCCAGATGAATTTTCATAAGGCCAATCCACAGCTTTCACCTGTGATGAAAAGAATGATATACTTCAGTATTATATTTTTTTATGATAGGGGAAACTGTAATTATTTTTTCATGATGTCATTGGCAAGGATACTTAACATCACACAAAAAACATTATACTCTTGATGTACAGCATATAAATTATTTCAATGAGTCAAGCATTCACTTTATCAAGTTAAATCAAACTTATTAAAAAAAAAACAAACAAAAAAAACACCATCATCAATCAATTGGAGGTTTAAAATATAACGTGAGAATATTATGATGGAAATAAAGAAGCAAAGATATTTATCTTGACTGTTATGTTTCATATACACTCACAGTGAACTTGTGTTCATTGTAGAAATCTGCAGTTCCCATGCTCGCAAACAAATTGTAGCCAAGCTTCACAAGGTTCCGTACAGTTGGTATGAGCTCAATTTTGTGCTGTAAGTGTTATATAAAAATCTTATTGAGGGCAGCGGAATTCTTTGTTTTACATAAGTTATCCGAAAGAGAATATCAATCATGAATTAAAAGGTAAGTTTGAAATTGTTTATCTATGACATTGTTTATTGTTTCTTGGTACCAGAGTAGTGGAGATGGTAAAAGCAAAGTGAAGGAGTGAGTGTAAGCAGAATGGTGTGGATGGAGTTGTTATGTGTGATAAAAAGATATCTAGAAAACTGAAAGAGAAGAAGTACAAGACTGTAATTCACCCAGCAATGATGTATGGCCTAGAGACTGTTGCACTATTAAAAAAAAAAAACAGCAGGAATTGGAGCTGAAGATGGCTGAAATGAAGATGCTACGTCTTTCAATGGGAACAAGAAAAGATCACATTAGAGAGAAAGTTCAAATAGGCAGGTTTGGAGACAAGGTGAGAGAATATAGATTGAGATGTTTGGAGGAGAGATGTACACTGGTAAGAGAATGCTGAAGACGTCACTACCAGGTGAGAGGAAAAAAGGAAGACCAAAGAGAAGGTATACGGATGGAATGAAGGAAGATATGATGGCAGCTGGTATAATAATTAAACTACAAAAGGAAAAAGACAAGGGAAAAAAGTAACACTTTTCAAATAAAATGTTTCCTTCTTCTACCTTGTATTTCCAAAATGATTACGTAACAATTGATTACGTAACAATATCAATTTTATAGAAGACAACAATAATGAAGAGATGTACCCCATCTGTACACTTTAGGTAGATTTGGGATTCACACCCACCGTAGAAAAACATTTCCCCCTAAAACAGTCGGCAACAATTTTGACAAAGCATGCAAATGTATGAATATGTTTCAGACTTCAAGTTTCCGACTTGCAAGCAGCTGGAGTGTCTTTGAGACTGTGACATACATAGTTTTGGCTGTCAACTATAAAGGTATCATTGTTTATTCAGCTGATTCTTCATAGTAAAAGTTCAATTCCTTTCAATTTGAACTCCCTGTTAACTACAGCAAACGTTGAATCTCAGATCAGGCTACAATTGTGCCACCCTCCCTTCATCTCTCTACTTCTAAACCCCTCTCCTTTCGCTATCTCTCCCTCCCTCTCATGATCTATCCAAATA
>JBCJKE010204204.1:0-10105 GCA_039654525.1 Melibe bucephala
ATAAAATACCAAACAAAAACAAAAAACCTCAACTAAACAAACAAATAAACAGATAAGAGTAGAGTTAAGCTTCCTAGCCATCAGTAGCCATCTGTGACAAATCACCCACAACTTTTAAATTCCCTTCCCAAAGGAATTGTTCATGAAATCTCAGACAAATTTCAGCATAAGATCTAAACCAAATACAAAGATAGTTTTGTTGAAAGATACAATGAAAATGTATGGAATATTATCAAATTATCAATAAAACATGAACAAATATCTATCACAACCACTGTATATATAGTAATGTGCATAAAGAGTCTTGATACAAATGAAAGTCCTTGCTTTAAGTCATTTACTATGAAAACAGTCATTGCCCCATCAAAACGGCGACACAAACAAATGTACAGACACACACACATACAAAACACACATACATAGACACCCAAACACATATGAAGGAAATGTTTTCTGAAGGAAATAGAGGAAAAGCTAAGAAAGCCATTCCTACATCTTACCACTGTTAAGAAGTTTAGCATACGGGCATCGATCCTGGCTTCATAGAACGCATCCTTGTACTGAGGTAAACCAATGTCATCCAACCAGCCTGTAAGCAGATAAAGGAAAACAAAATCAATCCCAGTGTCAATAAGTACAGAAGTACAGTCTTAGGCAATTTACCCAATACATAATATTAGGCATGATAAAAAAGAGAGCAAGACGAATGAGAAATTTACTTAAAGTTCACCTGTGCTTTTATTTTATTAAAACCTAAATAAAAAAGACAGCTGTAAAGAAAGACAACTATGACTTTTAATCAAGTCTGACCCTGCATCAGCAAAACAAGCTTGTGTGTGGCAGTGAAAATAACAGCTGGGATATATATAACCTTGGTGTCTTTAATAAATGAGCATCAACACTGACCTGTGTAATGTTGTCATGATCATGATTAGCAGATTTTAAGAGCAATGAAGTAAATCCAAAATAAGGTAAAGGATAAGATGGTATGAGAGAAAGTGAAATCAATGTAAAATTTCCAAAAGTATAAGAAGCAAATAATAAAAAAACAAAAACAACAAGAAACAAAAACAAAAATACAAAACAAAACAAAAAAACGTATTTGAAAAACAGTGTGAAAATAGCTATAAAAAACCTGATTTGTATCCAATAAAGTTAAAAAGGACTCACGTGTGACAAAATTATGATCCAATTCTTCCAAACTATCTTGTGTACTGGATGCAACAGCTTGCATGGCAAGGTGGAGTTTCTTGCGATGGAGGTGATTCTTCATGCCCAGCTCCTGAACATTGGAAGAAAAAAGTTAAACTTAAACAATGACCAATAAGGTACACTATATTCACTATTTTCTCTCTCCCTCTCTCTGCCCCCTTTCCTTCTTTTCTCCCAAAGCACTTTACAGCCATGATTTCTTCTTAATTTTTTGTTTTCAATCATCATCGCCATCTGTGGCTCTGCGGTCCCAGTGGCTTAGCATTAGTGCTTTGGACTCGCAACTGGAGGGTTGTGGGATCTAGTTCTGTTGGGGACACTGTGATTTAACCCTTAGACAAGGTTTTTAACACTAATTGCCTATGTCTGCGGCCCTGCTATTGCGGCTGACACTCGGGTTTCAGTTAAAAACCAAAAGCTAATTTACCCTCGGGGATCAATCGAGTGAAATATTGTTTTATTTCATTTTATTCATTTATCCTCCTCTTCATTATCATTATTCTCTCTGCAAAAATCATTTTCATTGTCAAAATTGTAATACTTTTGCTAAATCAGAAGCCCTGCCCCCTTCCAATGAATCTGATGAGATAATACAGAAACATTTATAATTATGTAAAGACCTTCTCCAAATCATGTTGTGAGCATCTCAGCAGCTGCTCTCCGTTTCGCACCCATCTCTTGGTGTCCACCAGGTACATGTTCAAACCGATGTCATTCATCCAGGCTGTAATGCGTTCAGCATCCCAACGGGCAAAAGGTATGTCAGTGTTGGATCTGGCAACAGAATAATGTCAACTGGTGAACGGCATTGCACACAATAACAAGTTTTGTTCTACCCAGGTGGAGTTAATTTTATTCTTCTCCACCATTCTATTTGATCAACACATATCTGAGGGATCATGAAGGATTAAATTAAAGGTTTAACCAGTGAAAAGATTCTCAGTAAGTTGTGCCTCTTGGTAAGTGGCAGAAGACTGAAAAAGCCTTCAAATAAACAAAAACAGGGCAAAGCAAAAATATGGCAGTAGAGATAAAAATACACAGCAGAATATAAAGACGTTGTAATTTGACAGACAAGAGGGAGATAATGAGTGGAAATTAATAAATGCTGTAAACCTGCCCCTGTCATAGACATGAAATAACCTTGGCATCCATCGTCAAAGAGAGACAGGGTGCCGAATGATTGACTTTTAAGTGAGAAAAACAAAGCTTCATGATGGTCTTTTTGACTTACATTCTGCCCTTGATGTCTCGGTTCCAAGCAAGTCTGGCTGAGGCAGTGGCACGGACCCCGCCTCTTCGGAATTCCCCGTCTCCAAGCCTGTCACGACCTCCCTCTAAATCCTGTGAACTACTTCGCTTGAGGCGACCAAACAATTTTCGCAGGCCTCGCTTCTTCTTGGTATCCATACTGCCCTGACCATACTGTTGAAGACCATCTTCATCATCTGTCACCACCTCTGTGTGGGCTTTTAAAAGACACAATATATAAAAAAAAAAAAAAAAAATGAAGTCCATGTAGAATCTATATATCCCGTCTTAACTTTTTATTTCTTTGGGAATGTTAAAATCAATGGGCATAGAAACACTCTTAACCAACTAAAATAAAAATAAATGATAGGAAAATACAAAAGGAAAAAACAAGAAATCATTTTTCTTACGCATAAACGCCTGTTACAAAAATACTTTAAAAATTCTCCATTAATTTTAAAACTGATACAAAAAAAAAAAAATCTGTCTTAATGCAAAAAATGTCTTAATTACTGAAGAAAACAATTTATGAAAGTCCTTTTTTAAAAATAGGCATTCTCTGAAGTTTACTAGGTTTCCATGCAAGCTAGCCGTCAGTTTATTTTCACTCACACACACACACAATATGAAGATAGGCGGACAGAAATGTTGAAAGTCAAGAAAGGTTATTTCATTAATATGAGATGAAGATATCAAGCAACCATCTAGCACATGTCAGGCATATCAATCATCAGGAGCAATGAGGTGTTCATGTGTATAAGAATAAGCTTTGATGTGAAGGGATAAATAACACTGATTCCACATTTATACATTTCTTGATGTAATTTAACTCTTTGGCTAGGAAATGGTTGCCAGTCTCAACTAAATAATGCTTATATGAGCATTCTCCTACTTCTTTACTGATTGAAGTAGTGAGCTTAGGATTTTGAGCTGCAAAGTAAATAAATCTGGACCAAACTACAAGTAAATTTCTTTCAATTATTGAATATCACAATCCTCAATGGAAAGAGGAAAGCTTTGTTTTGGAAAATTTAATAGCTTTTGATATGCAAAGCAAAAATATTTATATACATGATATACTTTATACATTGTATATAAAAATATCATATACATAGAAGTATAAAATTTTCCCAAACCCCTGATAAAACTCATCCATAACTTATTCACATGCACCAGATAACATAGAAACATAATAAGATCAAATAGGCAAGAAAGTTCAAATTCCAAATATTGTACGTTCAACTATCATCAGGATATACCGCGAACATCAATTTGTTTTTGTTATTTCTTTCGCTGAGATGCTTTTCCTAATAGTATCTGGGTTTTTCTTCCTGGTCTCCACTACCTGAAAGCTTTGTTTAAATTGGCCATGCCTTTCAGGTTCATGATCAGTGTGTGACTGAATACTTTGACAGTTTCATTGTCAGGGAAGGTGTGAATGATTGCCAACAGAATATAAGTGCTGTGGGAAGTGTATCAAGCATTCATATCAACAATGTCATGCAACTCATCTATCTCAGGGAGCAAGTGAGTGAGTAGTGAGCAGTGGTATGTTCAGTTCAGCAATCAGAGCAATCACTTGCCAGACATTCTGATTGCTGAGCTGAGCACAGCTCATATTGAGAGAAGGATTTATATGTGAGTCTGGGAATGACTGACAAGTCAAAGAATGAGCATGTAATATACATACATATATAGTACACTGATGGTGAGTAACGGAATGGACAATTAAGCAAGGGAAAGAACTATCGACTCAGTCCAGCCAAATTTGATATGATACCAGGAAGGTCAACAAATTGCAATATAAATGGAACTAATATCACGTGAAGACTGAAAAATCACATGTGGAACATATTTTTGTTGAATTCATCAACAAATACCATTGACGTAGGAACAAGTATTTTTCATGTGAGGTTGGCAGCAATGAACATTGTTCAATAGAAGGTTCAATGTAATCCACCAAAAGAGAGAATATTTATCTATTAAATACTGAAAGCATCATCTACATTGCAATTTGTTCACTTACGGGCAAAAGAAAAAGCTATTTTTAACTTCGCTTTGGCTGGACAACTAAACTGGCAGTGTGTGAATAAAGAATACCAAGGATAAGCCGAGGACGTTTTGTGAGTGAGCATTTCAGATATGAGTATCCTAATATCAATCTTCCTGCACAAAAAGTATATAAATTAGATCCAAGTATGCATAGAATTAATGATTGAAAAAAAAAATTCTGCCTGGTTGACATGATTAAAAATGTTTCTCCTTCATCTAATAAAAGAGCTTTCCCCTGATTGTAAATTATTAGAAGAATTAATTCTTTTCATTAATAGTCATCTTTAGGAAAACCCCTCTCCCCTATATTCCATATTACTATTAACATGAAGGCATCATTTATCACACATGAGTTTTTTGTTGTTGTTTTTTTGTTTGTTGTTGTTTTTTTGTTTGTTTTTTTTTGTTTCAATGAACAATATCTGCCATCCATCTTACTGTATCTTACATATTCTTTATATGATAAGCTTTCCTCTATCCCTGTGTCATGTTTGTTAATTCCGGCAGCTTTCTCCTCTTTATTTTTCTATGGCCAGTTCAGAAGCCTTTAAAAATTATTTTACACCCCACTTCAACATAATAAGCAAATTTCGTAGCTCATCTATATTTTGTCACTATCTATTTGGCTAATGCAATACTGGTAAGGTATTCTTTGTAAATAATAATGTGACCACATAAATATAATACTTGTACGGTTCTTAAAAAGAAAAAAAAAAAAAAAGACAAGAGTTGTATCAATGCTTTGCTGACTGGTCTTGTTGAATTTTCCTCCCGCATTTTGAAATATTGTTACTTGTAATCATGTAATGAGCTAATACTCTATAATAAACATCGATAAGATGGTGGGATTTCTTTCTCAGACAATTCAGCCTTATAAAACCACACTAATCACAAAAATGACAATTAAAAAAAAAAAAAATGTATATTGTAATCTTTTTTTTAAATGTATTTTGCTGGGTGATGAACCACACTCTTTCTTCCTGCTTTCTCAATACTTGACTGAATTAGATTTCAAGCATTACTCTTGATTTCAGAATAATTTAGGATTGAATAAGAAATTCATGAAACCTCTCACGAACACCCTGTTTATAACATATATGTGAGTACTGCCAATTCCATAATGATGACATAAAAATAAAAAATCCCAAAATAATTATAAAAAAATAAAAAATACCTACACACCAAAGTCTACACTATGCTTGTTAAATAATAAAAGCAAGAAAAAAAAAGTTAAACCATGGTCCACAGCACACGGATCCCTTTGATTTATACTATTCAATATGAATGCATTGTATTACAGAGAGGTTTATACTGAAACAGGGTTTAGGGGTTATATATATATAATATATAACATAAAAAGCTCTTTTATATAAATATGAGAGGAAAAGACATAATTCAATCCGCATATGCTAGACTGAGGGGGTTGGAATTATTGGGTTTTGGGGATTTTTTTAACTTTTTTTCTTTTCTTTTTTTTTTTTGCGGTTTTTCTTTTTCTCCTTTTTTTTTTGTTTTGAGTTCTTTGAGTGACTAGTAGTTGTGATAATGAACACCATGGCCATGCGAAAGGTCAAAAGGTCAGGGAGGAAATTAAAATGTGAGTCCATATCAAGAAGAGCAGCCAAGACATCCAGAAGTCAATGGCAAATTCAATGTCACCTAGATTGGGAGCGGAGCAACTGCGTTTCCCCGACCTTACTCGCATGAGGGTTCTACCCAGTCCCAAGAGGGGCCGGCTTTTCTTCCCCTCCCGCATGTCCTCCTTACTTCGGTGTTTGGGAAGGGTCCCATAGCCTCCCACCACCCCTCCTCCAGGAAAAAAGGCCTTGCTCTCACCTTTGCCTTGCACCAGATTCTGTTGTGATGGGAAACAGAGATTAAGGAGAGGATAAATTAATTATAGTTTATATAACATTAAACAAAAGATTAAACTAAATTTTTTCATTCCTAAAAATTATCATGCATACTTTTCACTGTTCTTTTTTTGTTGATGTCTGAAATGAGGCAGAGGATTTTAAAAAATAATTATTATAGAGGCTAGACATAGTTTTTAAGATATCTGCACTGAAGGAGAAAAAATTGAAAGAACATGCAGATTACTATCATCTTCCTACATTTTAGTACTCATATAAAAATCAGATAGAAAACTGAAAACCCGGTAAATGAAAACAATCTCTGGTGTAAACCATGCTTGATCACCTTGCTAGATCCTGGGACCATGTTCTCACAGCTGTTGGAACGAGTCAGACCCATGGCTTGCCGAGAACTTGCTGGAATGGTCATGACAGTTGGTGAGTTGCCGATCCTTTTGAAGCTGTCGGGGTCATTACTTTGATGGACTGGACCAAGGAGGGAGACAAACAAGGTAAATTGTATGCACAACAATGCCATATTCATTTTGATATTGAAAACAACCCGTAAGCATTTCCATGTAAATCTTGCCAATCCTATACATGTAACATATAAGAAAGACAGTATGTCAAAATGTTTTGATATACATATTTCTGAATTGTTCAGGTCTTTGTACTTTGATTTTTATTCAACCCTATGAGAACTTGACAAATGGGACACGTCTGGGTAGACAATCCATGTGGCCGTCAGGGCCTGTCTTGGGGACCCAGCCCCTTTAGGCTGGACTTTTGTCCTGACTGATAAGGCCGGGTGGCACAGCATGGGGTTGCATTTTCAAATGGTCCGACTAGCAGATGTCTAATGGGACCACGCAAAAAGCACCCATGACTGGGAAATACTGGTAAAGACCTTGACTCCTTAACCTACTGTGACCCATACCAAGGCCCCTGAGCCATTTATGGAAAATGAAAGGAGGAAACCCAAGGCATTCCGAAAGTGGTAGATTTCTAGGACCACAATCTCAAGGTATTACTTGTAGGTCATTATTTTTACTCCAACCTGTTGCTAGATCTATCTTTACTTTACCTACATCACCCGAAGGACATAGAGGTAGAGGGCAACTCTCCATTGACTGACTGATCCGTTTCAGACCGAGATCTAGACACATTGTCTTGCTCTTCATTATTACAATCATCAGTGTCACTAGTATCTCATTCTTGGTCACTTTCTGGATCTATATTGTTATCAGCATCTAACTAAAAAAAAATCCTCAAAATCATTCATTACCTCTTCCATTCTTCAAGTATAAACAAAATCTTGCAAAATAACATATCTGACTGATCAGGTTCTGGTTGAGCATGTTTCATGGCCAGAATGTAAATCATTGCACAAAATTATCTAAAATCACTGCTTCATGGGCACAGACATCTTTAGTTCTATATTAAGACTGCAAAGCTTCACTTTGATTGGTTGAGATCTACTGATTTAAAGTGACTATGATTCAACATGGTGATCAGTGGTCCATGGTCCACCACTTAAGAGGGCTTCTTTATACAGCTTAGATCCACTGCTTTTTTTTTTTTTTTAAAGTGGTGTTCAGATGGGGGAGCATATGAAATCTTACACCAACATAGAAATATTTCGATAATAATAATAATAATAATAATAATAATAATAATAATAATAATAATAATAAAACAAAAAACAAAACAAAAAACCAACATTATAAGCTTATCGAAAGCACAAGAGGCCCACTGAAATGTTTTTCCTGGCAGTTATAATAATTGTACATATAATTATTATGCTTCAATAGGTGGAACAAGGACTTATGAATCTTTGAGAATAGCTCTAGTTATGGATCAGTGTTCAACCTGATTTAAGTTTACATCTAGACATAGAGGCAGATTCTAGATAGATTTATAGATCTAATTCCATTGATCTATTACAGATGTATTTTGTGAATTATAATTTCTCTCTTAAATAGATCTAGATTAAATTGGTGCCCTGTCATGTATATTTGGTAGATTGCTAGTTATATCCATTTGACACAATTTAGTCCATTGAACCTTGGATGCAATCTATCTTAACCTACCTGGAGTACTGGTGGCACTTGGGGGTGAGATATATTGTCTTCCATTTATTGGCTCTTCACTATGCATTTGTGCCTGGTGAGGAGAAGCATTTAACAATTGAACTACTGCATGACTGACTTATTAAGCTGAATTAAATTCATCCAATGCACCATCAAGTGTTCACTGATGATACAGATTAGAGCATATAAGAAAAGCTATGGAATAAGATAAAGATGACATTTATTTAAAAAAAAAAAAAGAAACAAACCACAGAAGACGTCTTAAAAAAAATAATAAAAAAATATACCACTAAAAACAAAAAACAACTCCCGAAGAGTAGAACAAGTTTTGAAATAGGAAGAAAGACTCTCAGGGGAATCTTGCATTACCAATAAGGATGTTGCACCCAGGAAATCAGTGTCGTGTCAACCTAGGTATAAATTGGATTTCACAGATATTTGGATGGTCTGTAATAGTAGATTAAACATTTGTTAAGGACTCACATTTTGCTGTTGATCCCGTAAGGTAGGATCTCCAAATGATGGCGTTGTTGATGAACTATTGGAGCTGGTGTCCCCATCCTCTACGTTGGTCAGTAACTCTTCAACAGCTGAAATGAAGTAAAATGAATCTTTGATTACAATTTCTTCATTAAAAAAGAAAAAGAAAGAAAGGAAGAAAAAAAAGAAAGAAAAAAGATAACATATCACTTACTTTCACCTGTTAAAACAAAGCCCTGGTAAGTCACTAAAAATAAACCACCCCCAATAAAAGCTCCACTTCTCATAATTACTATTGATTTTCTTTTTTAATTAACAATGAGAGGGAACAGATGAATAATCGATTGAATAATGATTCTCAACAACTTGTTATGTAAAGTATAACCTAAATCTAAATATGTTATCAAAGATTATTGCATTTGTTCAGTCAACAAAGAAAATATATTTCCTTATTATTAGTTATTATTATCATCCTTATTATCATCACTATAATTATTAATTATCATCTTTATTATTATCATCACTATAATTATTATCATCATTATCATTATAATATTATTATCTTATTGTTACTTTCATCATTATATTTTTATCACCATTATATTATTATCATCAAAATATTACTATATTATTATCATCATCATTATAATATTATTATTTTTATAGTATTATTATTATTTTTATTATTGTATTACTTCATGAGAAAGCAGGGTCTTAAACATCCCTGGAAAATTAGAAGGAAAAGAAAGACCAGAGGGCGACTAAGAGAAATGATACTAAACAGTCTAAACAGATGGCTGCTAAACCAGGCTTTTTCTGGAACAGACACCCTTCACATGTCTGGTTGTAGGGAGAAATGGAAGGCCATGACCCCATAAACGATGAAACACAGGGAACCTGACTGACATTATTACAGTCATTATTATCATTATTTCATTATTACCATTATATTACTATTATTATAATTATAATTATTATCATTATTAGTAGTAGTAGTAGAGTAGTAGTATTATCATTACCATTATTATTATTAATATTATCACCATCATCATTATTATTTATATGAAAGGCTGAACATTTTGGAAAACCTTTAAGGGGAAATTTGGCAGTGAACGTGCATTCTCTGGAAAATGTAGCTTCACAAGAAAATTAGGGTTTCAAACAGTC
>JBCJKE010204426.1:0-10101 GCA_039654525.1 Melibe bucephala
AGAGAGAGAGAGAGAGAGAGAGAGAGAGAGAGAGAGAGAGAGAGAGAGAGAGAGAAAGAGAGAGAGAGAGAGAGACAAAGAGAGACACGTGTATATATAAGACGGTCCCCTAAGGGTGCCACAATGAGAGAAATCGATGTAAAATTACAGATTGTCATAGGGAGAGTTGGTGTGTATTTATGACAAGAGTCTGTAGTCAGTGTGTCTGTCGCGGCTTTGGATCTTTGTACAACTTGCAAGCGTCTAGTTACAGGAACATTTTATTATTATTCCATAATGGTATCAATTAGTAAATACACAATTTCCTTGTGGGGCGGGGGGAGGGGGCGCGGGGTTTGTGTGACATAATAGCTATTGTAGTCCAGATTGATCTAATCGGTTTAACCAACGTCAGCAAGGGGCTAGAAGACAAGATATACAACTTATTGTGTAGTGTGAGAAAATAGTACAGTTTTAATACTTTTAGTTGCCTAAAAAGGCATTGTTTCTTATTTTACATTGTATATGAGTAGTTACTATCAGGACAACAGCAAAGTTTGATTTGCCCATATTTTACTGAGAGATACCTCAAATATACTTTCTCATCGAGCCATTCAAGAGTTGGCACAGTGGGCTGATCACCTGGTTGTCAGTATTTCTTGATCCAAAGACTTTCCCCATGCTTGCATTTCAGATATGAAGCTCTTATCATGACTGGGCGCAGACAGGGTTCCCTACACTGTTAAAGCAGTAGATGGGAAATGGATAACAAAATAAAGCAAAAAAAAATAAAAAATTTTAAAACACTTTTAGCGGGTTTGATAAGCACAGGTCGTGTAACTCTAAGGTTAATGGTGGCTGTAATTGATATTTTTGCGCTTTTCATACATGCTTTTTGTGATAATGATTGACAACGTGCATTTATTTACATGTCTATGGAATTCTGTTTATCCGATCTTCCAACTATATTAAAGAGAGGATGGAAAACCGGTAGAGATTAACGATTACTTAAACATGTCACAGAGACTTACTACTTACTACTTACATGGGTTTAGTTCGCAATTCGGTGCATATCACTAGTACAACTTTATTATTTAATTTCCTCCTTAATGGGTTGTTGAGAAACTCTACAATTCAAACCGAGGGCGGAGAACCATTTTCCTGGCGTTTGACTTCATCAGAATCCAAGTGGAGGCAATTGTTGTGCCAAAGAGAAGTATCTTTCGAAATGAGACTCATGAATCACTTTCTCTAAATGGAGCAAAAGACGCATAATATTCATATTTGCAAAGTCCTCTGTACTACCGAGTTACAACACTGTGATATTTTCAGAAGCAATTTTTTTTATATAGACCTACTATATATTGCATGTATATTATCATGTATATTTCTTGAGTGGAATCTCAATGTGTTCGTTTAAAAAGAAAATAATTCTGAACATTTAAGATTAGACCAATTATGCAAACAATAATAATAATAATAATAAAATAATAGGATAATGATAATAATAATAATAATAATAATAATAATAATAATAATAATAATAATAATAATAATAATAATAATAATAATATAAAAATCGGTGCGGGCAAAATCGGCTATGGATGTGTAACAACTGACTTGTATCATGTTATTGATATTCACATTGCAGTAAGAAACAGCATTATTTACGTTAGATGGTAAAATGTACTCACGGTTTGTGCATGCCATATGTGTTCGGTTTGTGAGTGACGCGTGTGTGTTGCTTAGTATGTGAAGAGGGCTGTTTACTTAACCAACTTTTATTCTAGAGGCAGTGTTGTTTATTTGAGATGGTGTGGAAGACTGGTGAAAGAGGGAGAATATTCTGGATGCACTGTTTACCTATATAAGATGTTGTGGAGAGAGTGAGTGCAGTAAGTGCAGTTACAGAGCGGTTAGTGCAGTCAGAGAGCAGTCAGTTTGTCAGTCGTATAGTCAGTCGTTCAGTCTAGTCATAGCATTGTGATATTACGTTTATACCTTGTATCAATTATCAATAAAGTTTTATTCAAGTTTAAAAATCAGTGAGTTGTAGATTTATTTTCTTTATTGAACCCGCGACTAAGGTGACAATAAGAATCATATAGGAATTACCCATATCGTTAGGGCTTGTTCTTCAAACCTTTGTTCCACCTTTAAGTCGTGACATGGTGCAATACCGATTTTTCCGTTAGGGCCATATCAAAATGTGTTACATTTTACGCGCTCGTCGATCTGACAGAGGAAAGCTGCCTTCAATACTTACTGCAGCAGCGAAATTCGTCTGCGCTTGGTTGGAATTATACCGGTTAATCTCGTATGCACCGAAAAGAGATGCTGGAGATAACAAATAAATTCTCTTTGGAGATATGGCAATTTTCCACGGTAGTATTAGCGTTTATTAGCTCAATTCGATTTTCCCGGAAGTTGTATCTGGAGTCGTGTACCTTGGAACAGACGGGCACGATTTCTTTATATGTATTTTTTTTTTTTTACTGCGACGTGATAGAAAGTGATGGATATTAATGCCGCGGATTATTAAACATTGGTTGTGGGATTATTTTTGGGCTGCCTTAGGGAAGCTTCTGATGAACACCAGAAATGCACGGTGGCCCATGGATTTTCTCAGCAATGCACGATGCGCTTTGGACATTAACTAAAGAAAAAGTTAACGCTTTAGACATCTGCGGTACTTGGTACTCTGTCAAGCCCTGAATGCCCTGAATGTTGGATGGGATACAGATCGGTTTATTTATCATCATTTATTGTCATTAGTTTGCATTACCCACGACCATGGTATTCAATTCTCAGGAGCACAGCTCTGACTGAGGCATCTCTGCTCAATGCGGCATTCCTGCCTCGAAAGATGGTGTGGAATACAGTCAGAATTATTTTCTTATTTCAGAATGTTATTTATCTCCCAAGAAAGGAGATCTGAGAAAGGGAATGTTCTAGTATTTATTGCACCACTTCCTCAAATCCTTTGTATTTAATGCGTTCATGACCGGGCTTTTCATTGTGAGCGGCACTATGGAACAACAATTATTTCTTTCAGTTTACTTTACGACTAAAGGTGGTCTTTCTGATACAAACAAAATTCAAGTTTATTATAAAAGGAAGCTTTGGCATGATATCAGTTAATGCCTTGAACTCACGGTGATTGATTTGCATATTTCTGTCACTGTATAAAATGCAATGAAAAACCGATTTCTCTCCAAATCTTAGAAGCACGATGGAGACTATTTGGCCATACCTTGAAGCTAAACCCAGAAATTCCATCCAACAATTCCATGAAACTTTTTATTACTGATGTGGGGCCAAAATATGTAGTACTTCCAATCACCACATGGCCAATAACACTTCATAACGATCTCACAAGAATGCCGAAAAAAAAAATTAAGCTTTATGAAGATCTCAAGACCATGAGAGAAGTTGTAATTGATGGACAGGAATGGAGAGACTTCTGCAGAAAAACAAGGAGAGCTGCCGAGGCTGAAACGTTGGATGACTATGCAAGCGTACGGATTTTCTGTTACATGATAGATGCCTCTCTCAAGGAAGTCAGGCGGTTAAGGTGACTGTGATGTCACTGTGAGCGACTGACTGTAAACAGGATACCTGCCTCAGTGATGGTTGGAGAGATAGCGGGGTCAATGGCATTGCCCTGTGCTGTGCGTTAACTCTTCCTATGCCAAAAGCCAGTACATCGTGACGAGTATGATTTAACTCTTTGACTACAATGTACCCATATATCGGGCAAATTGTAGTCAACGAGTTGAATAATGCTAGTACCTATAATGAACTTATGGCAGTCAAATATTTAGATCATGCTCATACCATAACGTATGCATTTTTGAAAACGGTACTGTAATGGAAAGCTAACACTTTTTTTCTTTTGGTTTCTTAAACGGCAAACAGTCGTCGGCCAACAGTAAGGAACCCTGGTTTTATAGTAATGCAGGCCTTCTAAGACAATGTTGACGGTCTTGTTGCAATCGCATTGCTACGCCTGGACTAGTGTTCTAAGACAAGTATTGGGTACCAAGCTTCACTCTCGCACCCCCGAGCGTTGAACTGATCAATATGTCTGAGGTAGAAATGTTTGTAGAAGTGAATGAGTCCGAAAGAAGTTTTGCTATAAATTGACTTTTTTCCAGGGTAGCGGCCGATATGGCGTTCTCTTTTCGATTAAAACCACCTACGGTTCTTTCACATGCGCAAAGGAAAGTGAGACCTCCTAGTTTATCGTACGTCTCCAATCGGATTAGGCTCTCATATATCTGGCCTATCATAGGGTAAGCAGGCGGTAAAACCCAGCAAACTCGGATATTAATTTAGGCCTGTACTACACTGAGAGCGAACGCGTGACCTTAAGCTTGGTGGTCGTGTAACCTAAGTGCTGAGTTACCCAAGCTCCTAACATAGTATTTAACTCACATATTATAACAGGGGAACGTATCATGGACTCACATCTAAAAGCGTAGACATTCTCGACACAAACCCACAGAAGACGCTTCACTGACCAGACAAAACTATCAATGAAGATCTATACGACCCGCTGCAAAAGAAAAAAACCCATTAACCAGAGGATCAATATATCCAAAGATGGCAATAACTAGGCTGTATTATTTTAAGGAGTGGACGACAAACATAGCAGGCCAAAGAACAATCAAAGCCTACTTCAGCAAAGGCCAAACATACGAAGGAAGAACATCCACCATCCTTCCAAAAGTACTTAAGCGAAATCTGACCAAAACAACAACAACAACAACAACAACAAAATCCACTCTATTAATCCCCGAAAGGAAATTATCTTTTGGGTTTTAACCGAAAACCGAACGTCAGCCGCAAGAGCAGCGCCGCAAACGTAGGCAATTTGCGTTAAAAACCTTGCCCAAGGGTTTAATCACAGTGAGACCAACAGGGTTCGAATCCTCAACCCCTCGACTGCAAGTCCAAGCGCTACCGCTGAGCCACTGTGACCACTACTAAAACTACCAAAACTACTAAAGTTAACAAAATCAAAAACATCCATTGCATTCTGGTCTACACTGCTATCAAACCAAGAAGCCAAACATCAATAAATGATCCCCAGACATTGAAATACTTACCGAAAAAAGAGACGTCTGGAAGCCAATGTTCAATGCTCAAAAATGGTAAAATGATTTAGCTCTGCTATTAGCTTTGCTAAGACGATCACAGATAAGGGCGAGCGTTCTACAGCTTGCAAGCGGAGACCATTTAATCACTTACTTTTCTGGATAGTTATCTAAGTTTTGATAAAAGGAAATTACAAGTCTTAATTTATTTTGTTTCATTGATGGACTCTTCCTCTTAACAATGATCTTTCTTAATAAATCAATATGAGCCCTTTTCAGTCATCACAAATTGGTTAAAGTAAGTTTTGTCAAAAAGAAGGAAGGAAAACAAAGCTCAAATAGAAGGCATGCATTTGTAGCGCATTTTGTGTGATGTAATTTTTGTAAACGTGACCGACTCTAAACACTTATACACTTTCTAAACGTGATCGACTATTCAATTATACGCTTTGTAAACATAACCGATTCTATACATTTATACACTTCCTAAACGTTTTCGATTATTCAATTATACACTTTGTAAACGTGACCGATTCTAAACACTTATACTTTGTGTAAACGGGACCGATTCTATACACTTATACTTTTTGTAAACGTGACCGACTTTATACACTTATACGCTTTCTAAACGTGATCGACTATTCAATTATACACTTTGTAAACGTGACCGATTCTATACACGTATACTTTGTGTAAACGGGACCGATTCTATACACTTATACTTTGTGTAAACGTGACCGACTTTATACACTTATACGCTTTCTAAACGTGAGCGACTATTCAATTATACACTTTGTAAACGTGACCGACTCTTTACAGTTATGCACTTTCTAAACGTGACCGACTCTACGCAATTAGACACTTTGTAAACTTGATCAACTTTGTACAATCATACACATTGTAAACGTGACCGAGTCTATACAATTATAATCTTTGTAAGCGTGCGTTACCGGCTCTATACAATAATAAATTTTGTAAACGGGATCGACTTTATACAAGTATACACTTTGTAAACGTGATCGACTTTATACAAGTATACACTTTGTAAACGTGACCGACTTTATACAATTACACACTTTCTAAACATCACCGACTCAATACAAGTGTAGACTTTTCAAACGTGAACAACCCCATACAATTAAACACTTTCTGAACGTGACCAACTGCATGCAATCAAACATTTTGTGAACGTGACCGAATGTATACAATTATACACTTTGTAAACGTGACTAACTGCATGCAATCAAACATATTGTTAACGTGGCCGACTGCATACAACTAATACTGTGCAAGCTGTCTATAAAATCATAAAGAGCATAAAAAAAAGCCGTTCTGGAAAGAAGTCTACAAAACAACGTACATTTAATAAAGAAGAAGGAAATCTAATGAGAGATCATAATTAGTCATGCGATGATAGATGTAATGAATGAAATGAAAACAATGATAATGTAATGATACTATTAATAATTGTAATAATAACAATGGTGATCATTATAATTGATATTAATGTTAGCATCATTATCGTTAATATCATTAATATTGTTATTATTACTGTTATTATTATTATTATTATTATTATTATTATTATTATTGTTATTATCATTATTATTGTTATTATCATTATTATTGTTATTATTACAACTTTTATTATTATTATTATTATTATTATTATTATTATATTTATTATCATTATCAAAATTTTATTGAAATAATAACTTTGATCATAATAATACTAATCATACAACAATCTTCGATGAAAATGATCAGACAGAATGTATGAGCTAGCTAGCTCGTAAAGCGACGTTATCAATATATCTATAAATAGCAATATATGTTCCTTACTTTTCCTCTTCCTTTATCATCCTCCCATTTTTTTCCTCTCATTCTGTTACTTTCTTCCTTTCTTTCATTTTTTTTTTTTTTAGTATTTTCAAGCGCATGATAGGAGACACCATGTCCATCCCATTGACGGACACAGTAACATTAGGTCACATTACATTGGGTGGAGTGGGTAGCCTCATTCCATCACGGAAGTCTGAAGTGGTGCGCAGCCAATTACCTCCCCTTTTTAATGGGTCGTTGTCGCTTGCTTGGGAAGGGTGGTGGTGTTGATGGTGGTGGTGGTGGTGGTGGTGGTGATGGGAGGGGTTGGGGTGGAAGCCGGAGAATGGAGTGCGCCCATCGATCTAGGGACGGAAGCTAGAGGCTGGAAGGGGTGGAGGTTGAGGTGGGGGTGGGGGACGGGGGCTCTGATTACTTCATACGATGAAGATGAAGATCGACCTGCTTCTCTTCTTTGGTTCTCTGCGATATGAATCCAAACTATCTGGAGAGAGAACAACATCAATCTGTGCTTGATCGAATATCCAAGCAATACGTTCGCTTGATTTTTGGGGGCTTCTTATACGCCTGTGATACCAGGACACTGATCGCGGAACTAGAAATAAGGACCATGGGATCTGAGACGAGATGATACGTAAAGATCCTAAGCGTCCAGTACACAGACCATGAAACAAACGAAGTGGTCCACAGAAAGATCGTACAAGCTCTAGGATATCACCATCTGATTCTCGTTGTTGTGACAAAAAAAAAAAAAGAATTTCCAAATGGTACTTGCACGCTCCCCGCCCGTTCATGTAGCCTTGCAAAAAGAACAACAAAACAACAACAAAAAACAACAATCCTGCAGGGTCCAGTTAAAGTCATGGAGGCCAGAGACGTGGATATCATGTCATATCACACACACACACACACACACACACACACACACACACACATATATATATATATATATATATATATATATATATAATACGTAATACCCCAGTTCGATTGTACGTTACATCTACTTTTTAAGTTTTTTTGGGTTTTTTTAACTTTCATCCTCGCATTTGTCTTTACTTGTCAACCACGAAAACAAGTTTCCCACTGGGACAGTAAAGTATTATTGAATTGAATTGAATTGAATTGAAGAGGTGGGAGAATAATGTTGCATAGGAATGGAGAGTACTAGGCCTGGAGGAAAACCAGATGGTGATGGATGACGTAGCCAGATTTAGGAAGTAAAGCCTTGAACAGGTACTTACATAGCGTCATCTGATGTCTTGGGATAAGTTAACTAAACCTATTGATTGGTTTTGATATCGGTCGGATCCTAGAGTGTAGAAACATAGAACATCTCTACCCAGACGTGAAAGGAGGTTTCAATAATGATTTTGATGTCGGTCGGACTCTTAAAACAATTGCCCATTTTTCACCAGGGAAATTTGCCTTTTGGTTTTTAACTGAAAAACAGAGCATCGACCGGAATAGCAGCGCCGCACACGAAGCCATTAGGTGCAAATAGCCTTGTCCAGGGATAAAATCACAATGTCCCCAACCCCGGTAGTCAAATCCGGGACCTTTCAGATGCAAAGCATTACCGCCCGATGCACCACTGTGACCTCTTTCGGGAAGACTCAGTCCTCGCACCTCACTTACGTGCAAAGTTCGAATCTAGAGTTATTCACAGGTGCTCGACAAAAGACTTAGCTGCACAAACTTGATCACAGTTTCCTGTTCTCGTGGTCAGTGATACAACTTGACTGCTCAAACTTAGATCACAGTTTCCTGTTCCAGTGGTGGCTGATACAACTTGGCTGCACAAACTTGGATAACAGTTTCCTGTTCTCGTGGTCCTTGATACAACTTGGCTGCACAAACTTGGATAACAGTTTCATGTTCTAATGGTCGCTTTCAAAACCTGGCTGCACAAACTTGGATAACAGTTTCCTGTCCCAGTGGTCGCTGATAAAACTTGGCTACACAAACTTGGATAACACTTTAATGTTCTAGTGGTCGCTGATACAACTTGGCTTCACAAACTTGGATCACACATTCATGTTCTAGTGGTCGCTGATACAACTTGGCTGCACAAACCTGGATCACAGTTTCATGTTCTAGTGGTCGCTGATACAACTTGGCTGCACAAACCTGGATCACAGTTTCATGTTCTAGTGGTCGCTGATACAACTTGGCTGCACAAACCTGGATCACAGTTTCCTGTACTAGTGGTCGATGAAACAACTTGGCTGCACAAACTTGGATCACAGTTTCCGGTTCTAGTGGTCAGTGATACAACTTGGCTGCACAAACTTGGATAACAGTTTCATGTCCCAGTGGTCGCTGATACAACTTGGCTACACAAACTTGGATTACACTTTCCTGTTCTAGGGGTCGCTGATACAACTTGGCTGCACAAACCTGGATCAAACTTTCCTGTACTAGTGGTCGCTGATACAACTTGGCTGCACAAACTTGGATCACAGTTTCCTGTTCTAGTGGTCAGTGATACAACTTGGCTACACAAACTTGGATAACACTTTCCTGTACTAGTGGTCACTGATACGACTTGTCTGCACAAACTTGGATCACAGTTTCATGTTCTACTGGTCGCTGATACAACTTGGCTACACAAACTTGGATCATGGTTTCCAGTTCTCTTGGCCAGTGACGCAACTTGACTGAACCTGTTTGGATCATTGCCTGTAAAACTCTTCAACCCCATTTTGGAGTGCATATTATATCGGTCTCATTTACACTCTCGTCTTCGTGGTCATTCGCAACCATTCGACAACAGAGCACGATATGAAAACGCTGCTTTTGGATCACAGTTCTTGAACGCCCTCCTGTACTTGCTACCAAAACGATGCTCAAAATTCTTGTTTTGCATAGTGTCTAGACAGCTAAGTTCATTGTAAGTGTTGGCTTCCACTTTTACAATACAATCCGAACTGGAGTGGACATATCGTGTAACACTGATTCTGACAAGTTGAAAGGTTGCAATAATGCCATGTTATGGGCAAGTTAAGGGGCCTCTGATGCAATACACGAAGATTTCTACATACGTTCATACATTAATACATACATACACACACAGACACACACGCACGAACACACGAATGCACGCACGCACGCACGCACGCACGATCGCACGCACGCCCGTACGCACGCATACACATACACACACACACGCACACACACA
>JBCJKE010204537.1:0-10101 GCA_039654525.1 Melibe bucephala
CTCTCTCTCTCTCTCTCTCTCTCTCTCTCTCTCTCTCTCTCTCTCTCTCTCTCTCTCTCTCTCTCACTCCCACTCCCTCCCTCCCTTTCTCTCCTTTCGCTGTCTGCCTGCTACCCATCTGTCTTATCTTTATTTTATTTATCTAACTGTCAATCTGTTTGTATGTCTTTTTGTATGACTTCTGTTTATCTTTTCAGCTGTCAGACTAGCTCTCTTCTTTTCTCTGTCTATCTACCTATCTACCTATTTATTTATATATTTATGCTACCTCCTTATCTATGTATCTACCTGTCTATCTATCCCTCTATCCTCTCGCCCAATTACTATGTCTTAGTTTATTTTTATTTTACTTCCTTCCAACGTTCTGTTTACCTCTCAGCTACAACATCAAGTACCTGTCACACAAACACATTGCAAACTGGCGTCATTTTCACACACTCACTCACACACATTCACTCGTACTTCCTCGCTTAACCACCACCACTTGTCTGCCTCGAGGCCTTTATACCGGAAGCAGGTTGTTATGGGCGAGCATCGCCCAAACTGTGTGTCACCGTACATAATAAGAACGGTTGACAAAATTGCTGCAATTTACTCTAATGTTCCCGACATTTCATCACGGCCACTGTAAAGTTATTGTAGAAGCCACAGGATTTTATAGCCGTTTATATTTTGCCGTAGAAAGCCCCAGAACGATGCTATTATCCGCCAAAATAATTTTGCCATATTTTGGATGAGGAAGTTGGCATTTCGGTCAAAGTACAATATCGTCACCCAGCGCTCTCTGTCGTTCATATTCACCTTTAATCCTTTGGCTATCATGAATCATAATACTGACTTTCAGGGTTATGTTCTGAGTGGTCTGGTTATGTTTAATATTGCAGACTAGTGCACTTAGGCTGTATTGTTCTTAGAAGAGGGCAATGGTTTAAGTAGCTAGGAAAGTTGCAGATTGGCATATCTAGCCTGCGTTATTTCACGGCCATTATAGAGCACCTGCTCTCTGTACATTAGTCATGAAAATTGAAATGGCAGGTCAATATGGCTGTGTCATACTAAAGAGCTTCGCTTTATGTTCAGAATCTGACTGCGTTTAAGGTCACCACGCCTGCTGTGCATTTTTAGTGGAATCAACGTCATATTTTAGTATTCATGTCACGTTTAACACATTTTAACGTCACGCTTTCCTACTTAGTATTGCTTTCTGGCTCCTATTTTCAACAGTAATTTTCAAAATACTATGATATCATCGAGCTGTTGATAATTGTCAATGTCACTTTAAATTCTTGACGGTTTAAGCGAGGTTGGGACATGCTTCACTTAATTTAGAAGAAAACTGTCACTAAATAATGCCAAATTTGCTACCAAAAATACTTAATCTTGATTAAAAATTGTCTTTAAATTTGTTTCTTCAGCTATGCAATTTGATACAGTCTAGATCTATAATAATATGGCGTACCAATAAAACAAAGATAAAAGAAAACAAATCAACACAATACTCCATCTATGGCCATATTACGAATTCTTTTACCAATAAAGAAACAGAGATGTCAGAAAGATTTTTCAAAGGAAAGAATCGCTCCGATTTCTATTACTTGATTTCCCATACACACCGTGGTCAATGGAGTTCCTATACATTGAAGTGATAATTAGAGAGTACTTTTTAATATATTCAATCTCTAATTTACCAGCTAGTTGAAATGGACAAATGGTCAGAAACGTGATTCAAAGTAGGAGTAATCTGGTGAAGATGATGTTGTTGGAATATCAATTTTAATGCAGGCTCAAATCATTGTGCTCGAATATATTTTTATCTTCGCATAAAAATGCTATTATTTTATGTCCCGTAGCGCTCGAAAAGCAGGGTTCTATATGCGATTCTTCATCCCTTTGTGGTTTTCATTCATTCAATGACCCCTAATGGTTTTTCTCCTCCGTCTACGCATTCACCTGGTTGTGACAGCGACATCGTCTTGGAGGTCTGTCTCATCCGGCGGATGGCTAGCTAGGTGGCATGGCTCGGAGGCCTTGTCCATCATCGCCATTACAAGGCAATTAATAACCAAGCAATATTACCACTTGAAGTATGAAAAATGCTCATACCAGATCTGGTGCTCAAACATTTACAAGGGGGAAGTTGTCCTGGGAATGTTTTTGTTTTGTTTTAGTTTTTGTTGGGGTTTTTTGTTGCTGTTGTTTTTGTTTGTTTTTGTTTTTGTTTTGTTTTTTGTTTTTTTGTTTTTTTGTTTTTTGTTGGGTTTTTTTGTTTGTTTGTTTTTTTGGGGGGTTGTTTTGTTTTGTTATTGTGTGTGTGTTGTTGGGGGTTTTTTTTGTTTTGTTTTTTTTTTTTTTTTGGGGGGGGGGTTGTTTTTTTTGGGGGGAGGAGGGGTTTTGTTGTTTATGTTTGTTTGTTTGTTTTTTGTTTGTTAGTTTTTTGTTTGCTTTTTATTTTTTTTTATTTTTTTTTGTTGTTGGGGTTGTTTTGTTTGTTTTTTATTTTGTTTTGTTTTGTTGTTTTTTGTTGTTGTTGTTGTTTTGTTGTTGTTTTTTTTTTGTTTTTAAGGGGAGGGGGTATTTTTGTAGTTGTTTTTGTTTTGTTTTGTTTTTTTGTTTTTTGCTTTTTGTTTTGTGGGTTGTTTTTTTTATGTTGTTGTTGTTTTTTTGGGAGGGAGTGTTTTGTTTTGTTTTCTTTTGTTTTTGTTGTTTTTTGGTTGGTTGGTGTTTTGTTTTTGTTTCGTTTTTTGTTTTGTTGTTGATGTTTTCGGTTTTTTTGGAAGGTATTGAATTTTTGCCAGGGCGATTGCTGATATATCCTGTTCTTTTCGATTTTAATCTCCAATGGTTCGTTTACATGCTCAAAGCCACATGGGACCTCCTAGCGTATCCAAGGAGTCGAGCCAAGGACTTTTGGCATGGTGTTTGAATGTCTTAGAGTCCAAACAGCAAATACGTATTTAATAGGCTAGCTTTACTCTATCTAGCAGTTTACAGTTAAATTCAACAAATAATAGAATGAAAATTAAAATTCTCACTCAATTAATCCACGAAGGGAAATTTGTCTTCTAGTATTTTACCGAAAACCGAGCGTCAGCCGTAAAAGCAGCGCCGCAAATGGAGGCAAATAGTGTAAATTAACCGTGTCCAAAGATTAGAATCAAAATGTTCCTTACTGGACTGGAACCCGTGACCTTTCAGTTGCGAGTCCAAAATGCTACAGCTGAGCCACTATGACCAATACAGTTATGATAAAGATCTCTCGAAAGACGACGACATCGAGGACGATAAAGAACGCCGTGACCTAAAGCTGTAGTGTTGCCTAGTCGTGTGAGATCGTTAAGTGTGATCCACCATAAATGATGTGAAGTAGTTTGGCTTTCGTTTCTGTGCCCATAGTCTGTAACAACCTCTCTAAAGTTGTGTTTGACAACCGGGGTGTGTTTGCCCAGAAGCAGGTGGATCGGCGTGAGACAAAGTTGTCGGAGCTCTCAAATCGAAGATGGCGACATCCAAAGGCTTTGAGATCACAGCGGGTTTTGTATTAATGTATCATATTATGTTGTAAATTGCATTGCATGTGACGAGGGTTTATTAAAAAAAAATGATTTAATTGTTTCGATACCCATATACATTTTAAAGCACATGTATCTTTGTATTAATCGCTTTTCATCTTAAACTGGCCCGCACTCACTGCCGCCATCTTTGGTTTGTCCGTGCTCTTTGGAACAGGTCTGCCCGGTAACATAGTAACAATAAACCCCGTTACTTCGTACCACGAATGGTAGACAGCCAAAGCTCCATCGCAACCGAAAGCTCTGGTCTAGTGTGTGAGGTTACTACATGGTATTTTTCTATTGCCACTGGATACATTCTATCTAGACCATTTAGCCACCATCTCCGCAGTGACGGACTGCGTAGGGAACACTTTAGACATGCGTTAAGGCTGAAGGATTATCTGCCCCTGTCGGAAGTCGTATTATACAGGGATCAACAGTTTTTCTAACGTCATTTCGGTCCACCGGCTAATCCTGGGTGGGTTTTGAATCACACCAAACCGACAAGACGAGACTGGTTTATTTTCACCCCTCGCTTTATCTTTCCGTAGTAGCCTCCCTTCCCTCCCTTGCCGTCACATCAGCGTAAACCATTAATTTTTAATCAGCCTTTTTCTTTCCCTTTTATTGTCGTAACGTCTCTCCCATAGGACAATGATTAAAGGGAAAATGGTTGGTTAGCTATGTTTTAGACTAGTTTACAGCCAATGTGGATCTGCCGCGCTGGAGAGACAATGCTAAACTTCAAAGCCTCTTTGGTCCATAACAAATAAATAATAGTCGCCGTTCGTCGCAAACCTCTTAACTGCACGATCATTTTGGGAATAATCATTTTTAGAGCGGAAATAGCTGTAGACTTTACCATCACAATGTGAAGTAGAGTAAAAGATAATGTTTGTGAGGTCAAACTCACCCCAGGGATACCAAAAGTAGCTTGTTGGTGTTAATGCCGTTGGTTTTGTTTTGTTTTGAATTTGCTTTCTTCTTTGTGATTTAATTTTTGTTTTGTTATTTGTTTGTGGGTTTTTTTTTAATCTTGAAAAACCCTCAAATTGCAAGTTACAGGCTTTACCACCTATAATACAGACTAACAGTCATGCACAGTAACAATAGTATAATATCGAGGTGGCCCTATTTCGTAAAATGAAATAAGATCCGGGAAGCGTTTGTGAATCGAAACCAGTTGGTTCAGACTAGATCAGACCAGACCTGCTGGACTCAAGTTGGTCGTCGTCATCCGGGTTCTTTTGACTTTGAAACCAACCCGAGGAAAAAAAAAGAAGAAAATGGGAAACTCATCCGCTTTTTCTTCACAAACCTGCACAAAGAGTACATAAATGTCGTCGGTATTCATGAAGCGATGGAGTGACAGATCCTGGTCGGATTGTTGTCACTGTCACCGTGTCTTTGTATTATTATCCAGCTATTGTAGCATACTTAATATTATACCTATGAGCCAAAAAATCACTTCGTAGCACAACGATAGTCAAGCTTGGCGAAGGTTGGGTTGGGTGTGTTGGCATAAAGAATTTTGTATCACGAAGAGCATGTCAGACATGTGGAATTCACGGATATCAGGAAGGTGGAGACGAAACTCGCATAGTGCTGAGCTCAGGCGACCGTAACACTGTGGGTTTTTCACTATGCACTTCTCGGTTTTGAACTAGATTAACTGCAATTTTAAGGCAGGCCTTTATTTACCGTACGTAATAAAGTGCCCCCCATCCCCAGCCGGCATTTCCCCTCAAATGCATCCCATTTCCCTGCGTAATACCTGCATGATATGTGTGTGCACGTACAATATCAGAAAGTTAGGTCATTACCACCGTTTGAGAACACCGTTTTATGCTGTCTGTCTGACGAGCGATTTCTGTTTATATTTAGGCCTTTAATATATTTTGTTATATAAAGCACGCCAACGTTTGCTACAGGTCGAATAACATAATACCCCCCCCCCCTCCACAGACACATTTAGCAAAGGGACACAAACCCCGACCACCATAATATCCAAAGCTCTTCACAATAGTTTTAATGTTATGCCGTGCCACAGTGGGGATTCTTTTTATAAGACACTCAAATCTTTCATGGAGAGCCTTTTCTGCGTCGGCGTCTAGTGTGTATCTGTACAAGTTCCATTATAATAATTTTTAGTCGAGCATAATATTATAAAAGTCCATATCATGGGGCCGCGATGAAAGATTATTCAAAATATATAACCGGGTCTGAAAAAGTGAAAAGAAAAAGGAGTAAACCATATCCAAACATACACTTACAAGGAGTCCACGTTCTGTTTGGACAAGATAGGATGACTCACCAAATCATCTCACAGCCACTCGAATTGAAGCCACTGAACCGTGGCGGTTGATGTCTTTTCACACATGGCTGACTTTGCGGAAGTCATGTGGAGATAAAATCTTGGACCATCACTTCGTAAGGCTATTTCAAGACTCTGAGCAAGACGTGGGGTTAACTGGAAGACGTCGCAATGATAATAATATTACGGTGTGTGTGTGTGTGTGTGTGTGTGTGTGTACGTGTGTGTGTGGTCGGCTGTGTGTTTGTTGAGCCATGTTCCCCATTGGCCTTTGCTAAAACAGTGACGGGTCGGACGACGTCCAGCATTTGGACCCGATAAGGTTAAGGCTGGCTCGCTAGGACTAGGGTTTGGGCCACACTGATGGACCATTTAATGTTAGGGATGAATTAATAATTCCTGTGGACCATTTAAGATACGTCGCTTCAACGATTGCGTTTACAATTGTTTTATTGAATTGGTTTCTTCGTTTTAAATATGTTGTCAATCAGGTCACTTCCCAGAAGATTGAGTAAATACAATGGAAGATATGACACAGGCAATCAATTAAACACAAATGAATACATCAACAAACAAACAAATTAACAAACGAACGAACGAACGAGCGAGCGAACTGAGGAACGAACGGACACGTCTTAAATCCTAGTATAAATAGCACTTGATGAACAATGATTTGATTTGATTTAAACAATTATCAAAAAGTGAAAATCACCGAACAATTCATCATTGTTGGCACTGCTGATGGAATCGCAGCATCCATTTAATTTTTTTTTCAGTAAATGCCACGACGTAGTATTATTAATCTTTGCAATAAAATATTTAATTTCGTGTTTCATTATCTTTTTCCCATTGAAGTACAAACGTGTGCGTATGTATTTGTTTGTTTGTATGTGGAGTGTATGTTTGTGCGTTTTTGTGTGCAGCTATGCTTATTTAACCTCTACCCATACCTATGCATGCAGTCTCCAGAGTCTTGTTAATGTTAATATTGTTTGTCGCCTCAATGTGGAACTGTACAGAGCGTATAAATCTGCTCAGACTTATGGTTAAAAAGTAGTCCCTCTGATGTCGTGGGAAACGGGTTTGGCTGCTGGCTGTATTTTGGGGTGGGTGTGTGGTAAATGGGGGAGGGCGAGGGCGGAGAAGAGGCTATTACAATACCATGGAAATTTAATGTGGTTCGCTTTCACTCTATACAATAGGAAAATGGAGTTAGCATTAAGTCAAAGTATCTGAATCAACTTAGCTTCTCCGAATATTATAATATCTCTTGGCTGAATATTATTTGATATTGTCGGCTGCTTGGCAGTCATATTTCCTCCCCTTTGTTCTATTTTTATATTATAACTATTGTTGCGGCTTATACGACTCGTTTTATTAATATCGGACGACGAGGGTTCCGGGAGAATTTTTGGACACTTTTCCTCTCTCTCTCTCTCTCTCTCTCTCTCTCTCTCTCTCTCTCTCTCTCTCTCTCTCTCTCCCCTCCCTCCTCTCTACCCCTCTCTCTCTCCCTCCCTCCCTCTAGCTCTCACAGTCGCTCAATCTCTCTTTCTGTGACCCCATCTTCCTTCCCCCTTTCCTCTTTCCTCTTCTATTACCGTCTCGACCCCTCCTTTCCCCTATTATGCTGGCCCATGTAGCCAATCTGTCAATAAAATTACGGGTGCAAGTTTACCATGGCTGGACAGGCGCCTTGGGCAAATGAATTAACGGCATGTAGATCTAGATCTAGACCGACAGGCGAAATAGAACAATGTCATTGCTTGTTTTTCTTCCATTCAAAACTGCACAAGCAGCCTGATCTACAGACATTATTATAAGGCTTTCCGTTATAACATTATGTACCTGTGTATGTTGCATCCGATGTGTTTACATGATAGAATTCCTGCTGAGCTTCAATACAATAAGGGCGAGTGTAAGCTAGGTTTCTGGTCGGGGGACTTGTATCAATGGTTTAGTTGTTGGCTTCTTGTAGTCCTAAATTTCTATAAATCTAAGCCTGTATATTGTATTTTTAGTTCATTGCGGTGCCTGAAAACAAACAGAAGAAAACGAAGGGGAAATAGCGCCACTCGTTGTCACACATTATAGATATAGATCTACTATTTTTATAACTAGATCACTGTCACACCCAATCTAGCTCCCTCTACCTCTCCCCTAACACACACTTCAGTCCGTTCCTGAGATTTTTGAAGCCCGCCTCGTCGTGAAATCTCAGTAAAATGTTATACTGCTGGCAAGGGCTTCCACCACATGACCTTTACTGGTAAACTGTCAGTCTACCACTAAAGCTTTGCCTCCAATTCAATTCTCAAGGGAACCTCATATTTTTCTTTCTAAACTTGTCTCTATATGATTCTTCCTTCTGTATTTGTAAATATTGTCTATTAGACCTATTTAAATTTTCTGAATCTAATGTATTAGATCTAATTCTTTGTCGTATAATTCATCCCCATACTTGCGTCTAAAACTTGTCTCCAGTAAAATGTACAATTTTAAAGGGCCTTGAAAACACGCAGCCTGATCGTTAAAACCTTAAATCGAGTCTTGGTCTAGATCTAGATCTAGATCTAGTCCTATTTAGATAAAGCAGAAATTTCTGAAAATAGGTGCACCGGTTAAAAGTGGTTGCTAACTTGTTGGCACGCACTGTAAGGTTGAGATCGCCTCTTATGTTTTCCCTAGTATTATTAGCACCCTGTTGATATTCGGAATTTACCTTGATGAAACTAAAACTCTGAATTCTGAATTAAAAACGTCGGGCAAAATCCCAAGAGTGATGCACGTTCGTTTCTGGTAGAAAATTGTATAACAGCCAAACTGGTCTAAATCTAGTTAATAACAATTGTAATTGGCAAAATGGCATGCATGCATGATGTTTGGGGGAAGTGGTGGTGGGGGGGGGGGGGGAGTTGGAAGTATGGAATGGGTGGACATACATGTAATTCAATCTGCCCTAGCAGTTTTTCTGCTTTGTTTTTTTTTTGGTTTTTCTTTTTTTTTTCTTCTCTTTCCATATCCATCATAGATCTAGATCTAGATCTGCTATTAACTTTGTGTCTCTCATTCTGTACGATACGGTAGAACAGTTTGCAGTTTGCCTGGGACCGACGTAGACAGGAGACAGCTCAAAGGTGGCCTCGACTTTAAGGTTGTGCATGCCCGCCGGGAAAAACGGTGACCGACCCTCAAACAGAACAAGGTTTTAGACCAGACTGGCAATAGGGTAAACGACGCCATCCAGCACCCGGCCATAATATTTTAATAGCCAACTGTCATACCGGTACGAAGTGTGTGTGCGCATGTGTGTGTGTGTGTGTGTGTGTGTGTTTGTGTGTGTGCTCTTTACGCATAGCCCGCCTTCCGTCACTGTCACACAAACACACGTCTGCATACGCCGTCAAAGCAAGGCACAGCCCGTGTTTTGTTCCGGGCGAGGGGCTAGTCTGTCTCGTTGTCAGTACGGCAACCATAAAGGTTGTGCTTTCGGTTCAAGTGACCTCTTCGCTCGGATCTTTCTACCCATTTGACCTTGATTGACTGGCATTTAGGAGTATCTCCAACTTCTTCTTCACTACTTGATTGTAAGTCGTTGTAAAATTTAATCTTGTAAAAAATACCTGTATCTGTAGTACATTTTGTCCTTTTGTCCATCCACGAATCTTTATTCAAACGTGCACCCTTGTGGGTCACGTGAGTCTTTATTTGTACACTATAGTAATGATAGTGATGGTATTGATAATGAAAAAACATAATAATAACAAATTACCATCATCATTATCATCATTTAAAACAATAATAATGATAAAATAATAATAATAATAGTAATATAATAATAATAATATAATAATAATAATAATAATAATAATAATAATAATAAAAGGGCTAAACATTTCGTTTGGTAATCCGTATTGTTACTCTTGCGTGCCCGTTCTATTCCGCATCATGCTAATATTTCAACATCACTATACTAAAATGTAAAACGACTGAACAAATAATAAACAGAATGACAAACTCACCAGCAATCAAAGAAAAGGCCACACACAAATGAACAAAATGAAACCTGAAAAGGACAAGAGATCCGCACTCAATAATTCATCACTAAAAGTTAGATTTCTTCTCCCTCGATTTAAAACTCTCGTGTCTATCTGTCTGTCTCTGTCTGTCTGTCTTGTCTGTCTGTCTTTCGATCTCTCTCTCTCTCTCTCTCTCTCTCTCTCTCTCTCTCTCTCT
>JBCJKE010204648.1:0-10100 GCA_039654525.1 Melibe bucephala
TTTTGTTTTTTGGTTTTTTTTGGGGGGGGGGGGGATGTTGTTTTTGTTGTTGTTGTTTTTGTTTTTGTGCCCTCAAGCACTTTATTGTTCAATTCAACTACATCTTCTTGCGAGAATACGGAACAAAATCGATTGACTAGAATAATGTTTGCTTTATCAATATTTGATGTGTCTGTTGTTTTATCTTTTATCAGCTGCGTTACTCATTTTGTATAACAATTTCTGCCCTATTGTTTTAGTCTGTATTTACCCTTTGTGAATTTTACAAATATTACATAGGCTTATTACTTTTATTTTTGCAATAAAATATCTAATTTTATCGTTTTCCTAATGTATAATCGGATATGATTTTGAACTTTTTTTCGGGGGGTGGGGGGGGTACGGTTAGTGACTTGTATAGACATGAAAAATCGTACATGATGCAGAGAATATATTGAAGTTGACAGGTGAGAGCTGACAAAAATAATTCGGCTCTATTGTGGACATTTCTAATTCGCAATGGATTCTGCCAGCAGTTACTCAGTGAAGACTATTATACAAGTTCAAGGGAGATAAATTATTTTATTTTGGTTCAATTTATAGCAACTTCTGCTAATTGCCAGATTGGATCTGATGTTTGACCGTAAATATCAAAGCATATTTGTCCCGAAATTTTGTCCCGAAATTAATCACGTATAAATTATTTCTTATGAAGTAAGGGGCCTATCGTTTAAAATATATTTTTTCTGATGCTTGCTTCAAAATTTAGATTTCAATTGCGAGACAAAAATGTTAGAAATTGCGGTTATGATTACCTTAAATTATTTTGCCCTAAAATATAATGATTGCTGTCATTCTGATTACTACTTCCGCTTCTTACCTTCTCGACAATGACCAAAATCGGATGACGATCTTTACTTAGTTTTTTGTTTTGTTTTGATTTTAGTACAAGTCGTATTATTTGTTTTTTTCGTGGACCCTTTGTAACTATTAAAACAGAAATTTATGTTTACTTCTAATGAACAATTCTATGATGGATAATCATCTATCTGCTGTTTATAATGCCTCTAAAGACGGCAAAATCGGAAGCCTTCGATCCTGCCTCGAAACTTGTTCCAAAGAAGAAATTGAAAGGCTGGTGAATTCCAAGTCAAATGGAGCAACTCCTCTTATTATGGCAGCTCGAAATGGTCATGTCGATGTTGTCAAATATTTGATCAAAGATTGTAAAGCACAGATAGAGCAAGTTGGATCAGTCACATTTGATGGTGAAACTATAGAGGGTGCCCCACCCCTTTGGTGTGCAGCTGCTGCAGGTCACCTCAAAATTGTAGAATACCTGGTAGAGAATGGTGCCAATGTCAACAAAACAACTTTCACCAACTCGACTCCTCTGAGGGCAGCTTGTTTTGATGGTCATCTTGATATTGTTAAGTATCTTGTTGCGAAGAAAGCAGACATCGAAATAGCAAACAGGCATGGCCATACATGTCTCATGATATCTTGTTACAAAAATCATTTGCCGATTGTGGAGTATTTGCTGAAACTGAGGGCACAAGTGAACAGAACAAGTGTTAAAGGTATGAAATCTGTAGGCCCCCTAATGTAGATCTTGATGTCTGAGTAGGTTTCAGTAATTCAACCATTCTTCATATTAAATCGGATCGTGTTATTGACACCTTCTTCTTCTTCTTCTTCTTCTTTTTCTTCTTCTTCTTCTTCTTCTTCTTCTTCTTCTTCTTCTTCTTCTTCTTCTTCTTCTTCTGAACTTCTTCTTCTTCTTTTTCGTCTTCTATAAAAGCTGACAAATTCAGTCAACTGAGTATTGTCAATTACTGATAATAGCTAGGCTGCTAGATCTAGATCTAGGATTGGTAGTTTGTTCCTATATCTAAAAGTTTAGAGTGAAGTGTATATATAATATATTATTATTATATTACAAAAATGAATTATATTTAGATCTTCTTTCTTCTTCTTCCTGTTAATCTGCATACACACCACCTCTGATATTTTCACGGAGGGATGCATGACAACATGTATGTTAAAACAGTGATAAATATATATCTTTACATGGTGATGGTTATGTTTGAGCACGAGATCCATTATATTTTGTTATTTTTCATTATGATTCTTGAAATGGTAATAGTGTGGTGGCAATACAGGCAATTGTGATTTGGAGGAAGCTGAGGAGTGTTTATCGTCCAAGCAAGCTTGAATCTGAAATTGCAAAAAACAAAAACAAAACATGAATTGCTTCCCTTCTATGTGTTGGGCACGATCTGTCGATTTATCGCGCAGCACATTTGATTGATTGGTGAAACACGCGACAATCAATGGATTGTCGCGCATTCTGTTGATTTGTAGATCGCGTAGCACTTTACTGCGCATTCTGTCAATAGAGTGAGGATCGGGTCAGTCCCAGCATGCTTTGCGTTTTCCGATGATTGTGGTTGAGCCCATTCAGTCCAGTTTAATTAAGTAATATAAATAGTAATAATTTGGTTGGTCGAGAACTTTTAAGTTGAAGCTCATCAAAAAGCTTTTATTATCCAAAGTTAACTATGGCAATGATATACAGATAAATTGTTGCGTGTTGATTAAAAACTTATTCTATACAAATGTATTGTTTTCTTTATTAAATTGTTTTCTTGAACAAGAGCACCTTGAGCACAACCAGCTGTTGGCAGCTCTTTACAAGTTTTTAGTCCTATACTATGCATCTGGCAAGGAGCCAGAGATTGTACTCCTCGCATTCTAACATCAGGTTTCCATCGTCTCATTTGTAAGGCGTTGCACTTCTTTGTTCAAAGAGAACATAATCCTTGGAAGCCATGATGCCCAAGGGTATGTGTTATTTGAGTCGCAGCCTTCATCAACTTTCATAGCAGCAAGTTTCTGTTCCACTGTTCTATTGCCTTGTTCAACAAGGCCTTGGGATTGTGAATGTCGAGGCCTACCATTCACAATTGTCACTTGACCACCCCACGACTCAAAAAGAGCCCTCATGACTTGGTTGACAAGTTCTTGTCCATTGTCTGAATGAAAAATTTTGGGAGGTCCAAGATATGCCAGAATTCTTTCTTCCATAACCTAGCAACTTCGAGTGCCAACTTTGTTTTCAAAGGAAACAAGAAATGAAATTTCAAAAAATGATCCATAAAATGGGCGGTGTAGTGGTAATCTCCATCTGGGCCATGCCTCATGTCTATCAGATCAATTTGAACGCGTTTAAGGAAGTCTTTTTCAACCATTGGCTTGAGGGGAGGTCTCGTAATTTGTGGCGCACTAAGCTGACATGTTGGGCATTGTGAGCAGAATTTCTGAACAAAACCTCTAGTCGTTCCTTGATAATGTCTTTGAGAAAAATCAAGTATATTTTTATAACTGCTATGCTTTAGCTCTGTAGCATGAATTTCAAGCAGAACGCAAATGACATTATCAGCATGAAACACTCTAAAGTAGCTTGCAGAACCCGCATCCTGTGGAAAACAAAATTGATATTTTAAAATTACTCATAATATGTGAGTGCATTGTGTTGCGTTAAGGCAGCGGGTTATTAGACTGTGACTACAATGCCATTGGCAAATAAGTAGACCTTTGAATTTATATTGTATAGCAGATCATTTATGTGTGTGTATATAAAATATTGGAAAGAGGTTAGGCCGTGGACACTTCCCAGGCTGGGGCAATCCCAATGTCAGTTGACCACTGTCTGTCTGATTTTTCTTTTTACCGATGATGATCTACCCTGCCTTTGCTTATAATTTTTATTCAACATTGTATGTTTTGGCCTTTCCTGCTGTTTATAGCTTGTGTAGTAAATGCTGATGAGTTATCTTTTATCAAAAACCTTTGCAAAGTCTAAGGGAACTTTACAAAGTCAAATTGCCCATTTTTGTCTAGTTCTGAGATACATGTGGACTCTTGGGATTCTTTGAATCTCCTAAGATCTTTGTTTTTTACAGAAACCTTGATAGAAGGCATCATTTTAGCATTATGTTGTTGGATTCTTTTCACAACATTCTGTATCACTATCACTATTCTTACAGAAGAAAACATTCAGATTCTACAAACTAGTATTAGCTGCTCAAGATTAATAACTCAGTAGCATGTTTAGAAGGAGAAGAATTAAATGGATATTTTCATATTATATGTGTATCACATTTTAAGATCATAGGAAAAAGAAAATGCTCAGCTTAAAAGTAAAACACTTTCCTGCATTTTTAATGAAAGTAGTATGTATATATCGTATATAGGAACAAAAAAAAACTATGTATTGTAAAACCGACCCAAAACAATCGTAAAAAAATAAACCATCTATAAGATTTTGTCTTAAATTCTCATGAATTCTCAGTGTATATATATGTATGTGAGTTTTTTTTTTATGAAAGTTAATGTAAAGATAAACATTCTGAGTTCACAAAAAACAATGTTAAGGTGTCTGACAGTTTTTGTTCTTCTTACATTTTATTAAAGCGTAATTTTTTCCATGATCACAAGTAAGCCAAGTTACCACCTTTGATTTAACAGTAAGATTGATCCACTCAACAGTATGGTTAAAAAGGCTGGTGGATTAAAGAGGTTGAGAAAATGTTATTAGGTCACATTCGTTATTCGATGTAGTATGGCAGACTTTACTTTACTCTTTACTAAAGTCTTTACTGAAGTCTTTACTAGAATAGCTATTGGAAGTGAAAAGATGTGCTACATCTTGAATAATAATGATCAGGCAAATTCATTATCACCACCACCACTACCATTATAAGAGGTCGTAAAGGCTAGGGAATGACCATCACAATCAACTTAATGTAGTTCTAGGTTTTAGATTCATATTACATCTTGCTCCCTTTCTGAATTTAGTTGCCACCACTTTCATCATCAAAGTCTCCTTCTCATTCATCAACTGAGCAAAATTATACAATACAGTACAGCAATTTTACACTGCCCATTTCAAGTTAAGAGGGATTGAATATTCAGGGAATAACAATAACTGGCTGTGCAGAATGAAGAACAAGAGAAAGAATGATGGGAAAGAATTTTTATTTTATATCATGAGTGTTAAAATGCTGTGGTGTGTGTCAAACGTTTTGCAGCTTAGTCATGTTCCATCAGAACCAAATGATGTATGATTGGAATCAAAACTTTCATTAAATAAGTGAACAATTTTTATGGCTCTCAAATGGATCCTCGAGCCCTTTTGAAAAGTCTTAACTTTTTGTTTTCTTCTCTTTTTTTCAAGGGAAAACTTGTGTAGAAATACCTTTTATGTCTTTCAAGTTGTATGTAGATTTTAATACATAATATCTATTGATTTGTTTTAGATGTGTGGTCACAGTGGCTCAGCGGTAGCCCTGTGGACTCGCAATCGAGAGGTTGTGGATTCGAGCCCTGTCGAGGACACTGGGATTAAACCCTTGGGCAAGGTTTTTAGCACAAATTGTCTACGTTTGCAGCGCTGCTCTTGCGGCTGACGCTCGGTTTTCGGTTAAAAACCAAAAGATAATTTCCCTTCGGGGATTAATAGAGTGGTATTTTATTTTATTTTTATTTTTAAGTAACAATGTTGCATTCCCTTGAACTTTTCTTGTAGTTCACAATGTTTATTCATAATCTAACTTGTTTTTTCTCATCTTTCTCCTAAGGCAACACTGCCCTCCATGACTGTGCAGAGTCTGGTAGCCTCGATATACTCAAGCTCCTGCTGAAACATGGAGCTTACCTGGTCAAAGACCACTACAACATGACTCCCCTCATGGCTGCAGCTGTGGCTGGGTTTCTTCCCATTGTGGAATATCTCATCAACCGACAGGAGTGTACCAAGCTAGAGAAAATAGAAGCCTTAGAATTGATTGGAGCAACATACATCGACAGAAAAAGAGACAACATGGCAGCTTTTGAGTTTTGGCAAAGAGCTCTGAAGTTGAGATACGACGACAATTCAAAAATGTATCCAAAACCAGACAACATCAAGCCTGTTGAGGCATATGACTTTGCTGTGGAAGCAAAAACAAGATCTGTTCTTTCTGATTTACTTTCCGATCCAGACGAAATGCGAATGCAGGCTCTTCTCGTTAGAGAGAGAATCTTGGGTCCTGCTCACCCTGATACCTCATATTACATCCGTTACCGTGGTGCCCTTTATGCTGACATGGGAAATTTTGACAGATGCATTTCTCTTTGGATGTATGCCCTGGACATGCAACAAAATGCTCTTGAGCCCATTAGTCCTATGACTCAATCAAGTTTCCTTTCTTTTGCTGAACTCTTCTCATTTATGATTTCAGAATGGAAAAGAAAGGATCTGTTTACTCATATTAAATTTGAAAATCTCAAAGCTGTTTTAGATCGAGCTGTTGAAGAAATAAAACGTGGTCGTATTCTTATGGCCTCTCAGAAAGGCACTAAGACTGTCGACACTCAATTGAAAAATCTTGCTAGTTTCAATAGACTAATGGTGATCATATTGCATCTTCTATGTCTCATGACTCGACTTGAGTTCGTTTTGGCTGAATATGATAAACTTTTATTTAGGAAAACTGTATACCATCTGGTAAGATTGAATCCCAAAGGCGTCTTGAATAACTCACTCCTCCATTTAGCATGCTCTCAAGGGACGACTGAAGTAGGTCGATATCCGATATGCAAATTTCCAAATCTTGATGTTATTAATCTTTTAATTCATGTAGGAGCTGATGTCAATGCCCAGAACTCAGATGGAAACTCTCCACTTCATATAGCTTCCCAAAATGTACCCAGTGACCACCAGGCAATGAAAGTGTTAATTGAGAGTGGGAGTCACCTGGATGCCCATAATAAAAGAGGGCAGACACCCAAATGTCTTCTCAAAGGTGTAGCACTATATGCAATCATTTCACCTCTTCAATACACAAGTCTTCAATGCTTGGCTAGCTGTGTCATCGCCAAAAATGGTATACCATATAGAGGCATTGTCGGCTCAGAGCTGGAGAAAATGATAGAACTTCATGCGGGTACTTCAAAAACACATGCCTTTGAGAAGAAATCGCCCTTTATTTTGGACATAGGAACAAAATCTTAATGTCGGTTTCTCTTCCCTCTATAAATTTTTTTTACTAACGTTGCTTTCATGCTCATGTGATAAAATTTTCATCAAACCTCGCCCTTCTCTTTTCAGTGTGATCACTAGAGTAATATCCCATGTTATTTGTCTCCCTGGATAACGTTTTGTCTACCTCCAAGGTTAAAAATATATACAATGAGTCAACGCAATGTAGAATCTACAATTACTTCTGTGGCTACTCCATTTTATATGTATGTTTCTTTCTTTTTATTGTTTTTGGGTTGTTGTTTTTTTCTTAATCAATCATGTTCCATAGCAGGGCTCTTATCTTCAAATTTGTTTGAAGGGTTAAAGGGTGTATAAGAGCACAATGTCTTAATGAAACTTTAGTTCTGTGCAAAATTTTATCTGTCATCATATGTATCCCACCTTTAATACAATAATGGAGAAATTCAGACTTAAAATGTTATACTATTTCCATTCAATTAATCCCTTTTTTTTTAACCATTTTTTTCTTATTATATTTTAGGAAGATTATGATACAGTACCTCTACTTGTAATTGTTTAAATTTGGGGCTAATGGTAAAGTCATTACAAAAAATCAAATTGTTTTAAGTTCTCTTGACAGTATTGTATTTATTAATAGCATTTCTTCCCATTTCACGCAAGGTAAAGCAGTTATTGCGTTACAAATAGTGATGATTAGTCCTGGAGAAATGACAAAATGAATAATATCAATGATATGTAAAATAACAAATATTCAAAACTAGCTCCATTTAAGGTATATTTAGATATTGAATGGATTCAATTATATTTTTTCATTTTAGTAGCTGTTGAAGTTCATATTTTATTATTTTGTATCATCAAAAATATTAAATGCAATCCAGAATTTGTCCTTTCATTTAAACTAAAAAAAATAATGCTGTGGTTGGCTCAACATGTTCCATTCAAAATTTCAATAATTTTACTTGAAGAGTTGCTCCTGTTATTGGACTAGTTAGGAGGAAAGCCATCATGACTTTGTCAGTGTATTTATTTCTTTTGTCGTCAGAATGATCAAAATCTGTATGCAAAGCTATTATGTAAAAGAAGTTTACTCATTATTTTAATCATTTATAGATACCAAGTTTCTCCTGTCAGGATAAAATAAAGTCAAAAAGTAAAAACAAAACAAGACAGAAACAAATTAAAAATAAAACAAAGATAGGTCAGGACTCTATTTCACAAATATTAATCAAGTGGATAGTAACTAATTTAGTATGTTCATTTCTACTGTATGAGGAACCACGAAGATCATCTTTGTTTTGTCAACACCTTTAAGGGCCCTTGCATTATTTGTCTCTCTAATATACATGAATTCATCACTACTAGTAAATAAAAACAGTGAAAGAATGCAAGTCATGTTATCAAAACTAAAAATCGATGAGGAAAGATAATTGAAAAGACAAGGACTTAATCATCTAGTGCATTACATTATTGTTTTTATTGTTAATATTATTATTATTACAAGTAGTAGTAGTAGCATTAGCAGAGCAGTAGAAGTAATATTGTAGAAGTAGTAGTATATTTAGTAGTTGTAGTAGTAACATAAGGGGTCATGGAAGAGGTATCAGCAGTAATAGAAGTTGTAGTCTCCTTGCAGCAATGCCTGCTAAGTGACATTTGATTACAGATTCAAAATGGTAGTAACTTCAAATATATTATATATATGGTACTTCCTCATGGATCCAGGCACTTGGCAGCTAGATCTACATTTAGGCCCAAGCTTAACTGATTAAATGATGTAACATGTAATGTAGTCAGGCCTGTACCATCCTTGTAGTTGTAGACAGAAATGTCACCGAATTGGAATTCTCCAAGATCTTCAAGGATGTCATAAATACAGACAGTATTGTGGCCATAGATGTGATAATGCCGTTTGATGTTCACTGTGGAGGTGAAGGAATTAGTTTAGCAAGAGGACTAAAAAAAAAAAAGGAAAATAAAGAAAATTGCAGCCTCATCTGTTATTAATGTATGTATCTTATTTTGAATATTATTTATAAAAATTATTATTACCAGTTTACTGTGATTTATTATTTATTTAAATTTTCAGTGGTGTCGTTTTTATTTTCCTAAATTTATACTTTTCAGTTTCAATGAATGGTAATATTAATATGATTTTTTAAAATAATCAGTGTTTTAAGTAAAACAAAATCAGTCTTTTTTTTTTCCTAGAAGCATATATATATATATATTTCACTGAAGTTGCTTTGCCTAAGGCATGCAGGTCCATTTTAATTCACTCAATTATTTTGATAGAAAGTAAAAAAGGAATTTAATGTAAATGGTAACCCTTTTAGGGAGCAATTAGGGTTGATCTTATTTCTCTTTTCTTATAAAGTTACAGTGAAATCTAATACATTTGCACAAGAGAAAAAAAAGATGGTGCCATCTGAGATTGGTTTTATGAAGAGCTGGAAGTGGATGAGTCTGTCAAGGAGAAATACAGATGTATTAATTTTATTGGTATGTGAACTAAAGGGCAAATCCTTTTTGTCTCCCTTGAAATTAATGAGATTCTGTTGGGTAATGCACCTGTGATATTGTAATCATAGTTATAGTGGAACTTACACAAGGTGACTTATTTCAGTTTGTAAACTTTCACTTTAAATGAAAACATTTCATTTATTTGGACTCTTTGTTGTTGGGTTTTGGGTTTTTTTGTACCTCTTTGTGCCTGTAATGACAATAATGATTATAATAATAATAATAATAATAATGATGATGAAGATGATATTCCAATTCAAACCAACTCAACATGGCCTACTGATATTGTTGATTAGTTTTAACCAAATTATGACAATTTTTAGCTTAAAATACTAAAAAACTGTTGAATTATGATATTCTTTGAACATTTTTTTCATATCTAAATGTAGATGTTTCAAGCAGTACTAGTGCATATAAAAAGTTATATCACCTGTCTGCCTCCTCATCTTCAAGGTTAGCAGCCTCACATGCTGTCAGAACGATACTTCTCCAGCTGTCTCTGTCCTGGCTCTTTTGGGAGATTGTCTGTAACTTCAGTCCCAGTGACTTGCTG
>JBCJKE010204759.1:0-10100 GCA_039654525.1 Melibe bucephala
CTTGAAAAGTTTGAAAATTCAAAATCTGTAAAATAGCTTTTTTCGGCCAGCGATGTGATATTTTATTTAGGAAAGTCAAAAAATCCACCATTACCATCAATTTATGATGATTCTGAATTACCTGAAAGATTTGTTCTAAATTCTTTTGAATATTATGAAGATGTTGAATCATTCAGTGGATTAAATTTTGAATCCTTTCGGCCAGTCTTCGAAAATTTCCTAAAGAGCGTAATATTAAAAGACCCTCACCCCCACCCCTAAAAAAGACGTGAACTAGATCCCCTACCAATTTCCAATCTAACTTCCTGCCTTGATAGAATATTTCCAAATGTAACATCTATTATCAATAATTCATTACAGACCGGTACTGTGCCTTCATGTCTCAAAACAACAATAATAAGACCCTTTTAAAGAAACCATTCCTTGACCACAACGATTTTAAGAACTCCAGACCTCTCTCAAATCTCCCCTTTATTTCGAAAATCCTTGAAGAGGTAGTCGTCCACCAATTGAAACATCACTTAAAATTGTTTAATCTATTTGAGCCCTTTCAGTCGGCCTGTAGAGAAAATGACAGCACAGAAACTGTTCTGCTTCGGGTTGTAAATGATCTAATCACCAATACTGATAGCAATGGAATAAATTTAATGTCCTATGTCGTTTACATCTTTCAGCAGTGTTTGACACGATTGATCACAACATTTTGTTGAGAAGACTACAGTATGTATTCGGTATTAAATGTTTTGTAATGGTTTAAATCGTACCTAACCGATCATCAACAGAGTTTATAATCTGAAATCGACTGACCACCCCATAAAAATTGGTGTTACACAAGGTTCTGTCCTAGAACCCCTTTTATTCACCATGCACATGAAACCCCTTGGAGATATCATTTCCCGTTCCAACCTCAATTTTCATTTTTATGCAGATGACACACACATTTACAATTATTCTGTCATCCTCGAACATCTATATATATACTAATTGATCGTGTTTCGCTGAAATAAAATCATGGATGAATTTTGATAGTCTAATGTTAAACGACGGAAAAACTGAAGTAATACTTATTGCCAGACCACATGTCCATAGAAATGTCGATTTGTACTTCCATAAAATTCGGCGATAGTACAATAACCTTTTCAAATGTGGTAAAGAATCTGGGTGTCTCCATTGACTCTGATCTCTCCTTTTAAAGTCAAGTTAACAACATCATAAGGGAAAATACATTTTGACTTAGTAATAATATGTAAAGTAAGACAACTGATATCCAAAGAGATCTCAACCCCCTTTAGTTAATGCTCTCATTCTGAATAAAGTTGACTATTGTATTTTCTCAATCTTGTCCAACATCACAAAAGATAAAGTAAAAGCCCCCAAAGGATTTCAAAACAATGCAGCGAGATTGGTTGTCAGAAAAAATAGATTTACATCTGCATCCATCTTTTGAAAGAGCTTCATTGGCTGCCTGTTTGCCTGTTGGAAAGCGCATACAATACAAAGTACATGTTCTTTTGTCTACAAACCAATGCATTCTGAGAGTCCTGGTTATGTTAATGAATTGTTAAACGTGTATGTTCTCCCAAGAAATCTTCGATCACAATTTGACATTTACATTCTTGTCAAACCAAAAATCTTTCGCAAAATTGGCGAACAATCTTTTTGATTCTTGACTATGGGTTACATAGTGCTGGGATTAATTATTAGGATTCCATTTAGGGCTATGCCTGGGTTATTGTTAGAGCTGTTAGGGTTGTATCATTATTATCCAATTTGAGTTGGGCAGAATGCTTACTGGAGTAGAACAATGCCTAAGTAATCGCAGATTCGATGCTAATTAAAACTTACAATGAAATAAACTACTCTCAATCAAGTATTAGAAGGTTCATGAAAAAGCACCACTAGAAACCTTCTTGCAATCATATAAAACCAGTTTTCTTTGTCACACTTTAATGGGGTTTTTTTTTTAAATTATGTCATTCTTTATTTTCCTTTCGCTTTTTACTTGGTATATTTGTTTGGTTTTTTTAGTTGCATATTTGTGTTGGTTGTTTTCTGTTGTTTTTGTTTTGTTGTTTGTTGTTTTTTTGTGTGTGTGTTTTCTTTTGTTTGTTCATTTGTTGTTGTTGTTGTTTTTGGTTTATGGTTTTTGTGTTTTTGTTGTTGTTGTTGTTTTGTTGTTATTTTGCTTTTTTGCTTTTGATTTTGGTTTGTTTGTTTGTTTGTTTGGGGGTTTTTGTTTGTTTTGTTTGGTTGATTGTTTCTTTGTTGTTGTTGTTGTTTTTGTTTGTTTTGTTTGTTTGTTTTTTTTTGGGGGGGGGGTTTGTTTCTTGGTTTATTTAAACAGTTATTGAAAGGCGCAATTACAATCTGATACTACCAAGCTTGATCTCATTTCCATGAAGCAAACGATAAAGCGATGTTATATTATAATATATTACCAAATGCGATATATGGGTTTGGCAATGACAACACATTCACTTGTGGCGACCTCCAGTAGTCACCGGATCGAAAGGTCACGTCCGATATTTTTTTGTTAAGCGAATCATTTTTATTCATATCATTGTGTTTTCTGTAACGGCAATTTCAAATTAGGTAGCTGGTGTCGCCCATGAATGATATTACCATTTTCATCGCTGTATCGAATCCGACATGAAATGCCCTGATAGCAGGCTGAAACTTGTTGAAAGCAGCAGATAATGCAAAGAGTTTGTGTCGAGGACTTGAAAAGTTTAATAAAAGGGGAAAGGAAACTCGTGTCTCTAGTGAAAAGCTACTCCATATTCTGTTTTAGAGAAACCCATTGTTTGGGGAACAATTGTTATCAGGGTCGGAGTTATGCTTAGCTATTCGGAGAGACACCAACAGCGATTACAGCCTGGTTTCTAATCCATATTAAAGACGTTGAAGTGATGTGCAATTGTTCCACAGATAGTGAATAGAACTCAAAACCTACTTCATAATTATGTTCACTATGAGTTTAACTATTGCTGTACAGGCATCCATTGTTACTAAAGGCAGTAATATGTTTAAGGCTATGGGGTTTACTTAAGGGCTATGTGGCATGAGGACAATGAGTTTATAGTCTCTCATCACCATAATGGTACAAAAAATCTGATGTCATTCGACCTTACAGCGTCTCCTTCATCGTGTAAGGTTGTCATACCAGTCATAATAAGTTATCCCCGTGTTATTTTTCTTCATTAAAGCTGATAGACTCAGTCAACTGAGTTTTTTTTTTGTCAACGCGCCGCTAAAACGCGCCGCTATTGAATGAAATGTTAATGTATCGTTATGAAAACATCTCTAGACAGCTCTAGCTAAACACTCTGTGTTTGTAAAAGGATAGCACGGGTGCTCCTATTCAGTTGGTCTTGTTTTTGTTTTCATCTTAGTTTTGTTTTTTTGTTTTTTTGTTTTGTTTTTATTTTGTTTTTGTTTATTTTGTTTCGCTTTGTTTTTGTTTTTGTTTTTTGTTTGTTGTTGTTTAGTCGATTTTGTTTTGTGTGTTTGGGGAACGGGGGTAGGGGTGGCGAGAGGCGGGTTGTTGGTTTGTTCCTTTAAGTAGATTTTTTAGTTTGTTGTTATTATTGTTCTTGTTGTTTTTGTTAGTGTTTTTGTTGACGTTGTTATTGTTGTTGTTGTTGTGCTGATTTTGTGTTTGTTGGTTTTGGTTTAGTTTAGTTTTTGCTTCCTTTTTTTTTGTTGTTGTTTCGTTTTTCAGTCCCTTGACAAACACTGTATACGCTAATTCCCGTGTTGTTTTGCTACTACGTGCTTGCCATTCACTGGCCCAGTGGAAAAAGAGGAAATGAAAAGAAAGCCAAAGCGTGAAAGCGTGACGATGATGCAGATCTTTATTACCACAAAGCCTTGCACCTGCTAACCGCCACCCTCAGGAGATCGCCTTTCCCAATCTAAATGTCGTGGCTTTCCACGTCAATGGTATAACAACACACAGTCAGACGTCTGGTGCCGAAAAATAAATAGGCCAACCTTCAAGTTAACGAGTGCGGGATTTGGACTGGAGTCAAGTGGAGATGCAATGTTTGGCGCCCAGGGACATGAAAAGAAGGAAAACATCAGCATTCATCGACACTCGAAGGATTGATTTCGCATTCATTCATGCTGCGCACCGTTAACAGGGTCAGCAATAAGCTTTCTATTAATCGGTTCAATATCACGCTGTTCTCTTCCGGATTCTTTGACGTCAAACTAGACAACAGTAAGTCTCAATCCAATAGCTTTCACCTTCTTTTAAAACACGGCTTTCTGTATTAGGCTAGGGTCTTCCGCTGTCCTCGTTTTATATTGTCGGGTGTGATTTGCGGGGAGAGGGTGGGGTGGGGTGGGGGTCTGGGCGGTGGGGGGGGGGCGGCGAAGGGTTGGCTCTCAAAGCGTCCAGCAGTTAAACGGTAGAGGCGCTTTGTCTGGCCCTGGTCGAACTGGAGGAATAATATGGTCAGTAATAGGAAAGTCATTAGTCTACGTCCCATTGCCCCGCTTGGTTACAAAGAGGACCAGACGTCCAGCAGCGCGTTGAGTTCAGAAGAGCAATCGCTCGCCAGGCGCTGGCCAAATAAAATCAAATTTAATTGACCGATTGCTAGAAGAGTGATTGCAAAGCGGTTACCATGCTGTCTGGAGTGAACGTAGCTCAGAAGGCTGATAATTAAACTATAGACGCTGACGATAGCTGGTTGCTGACAATAAATAAATAGTATGACGATAAAGCCCGGGCCTTACCCCATTGGTAAAGGAAACAAATCTGTAATAAAATGGCTAGATCTGTCCATATCTAAAATAGCTCCCGGAACGCCAAAGTTTACAAGAAGATCTTTTTGACAGAGCTGTTTCTATTTTTCCTTTAGATTTAGTTATCATGAATGATCTGTGTGGAAGGCAACGATGTACTAAAAGTATTTCCATTTCTTGTCTTTTGGAACTGGAAACGATTTGTGTTTGTGTGGGACTTCTTCAAATCAAGACGGAAACAGACTTTTAGAACGCAGTACTGACTGTAATAAAAGTAGTATGTAGAATAATCACGGCACCATAGCGAATGGGCAACATAAGATCTAGATCTACCTTCCAGCATCGTTCTTCGAGATCTGTAAACTCTTTTTCAGCATAATGTGCAAACCATAAAAACCCAAAGTAACTGTACCTTCCGTAAGAAATTATTTTATTAATATTATTGGGAACCTGTCTGTATGAATTCAAGTTTGCCCTTTCGAATGCAAATGAATGACAATATATAATGTATAATGCTTATACAATGGATGAAACAGCGTGGCCGGGCATATCATATAAATGAACGTGAAACATAAAAGAGAATATGTATTTGTAAAGTAGCGTATTCTTGCAAGACAATCGACTCCAAAGAAAACAAGGATATATTATTATAGGTGTTTCCTTTACGTTGAATCTCCATCCATGTTAAATGTCATTGTTTATAATAGCTTAGGAATTACGGAAAAAGACATTCAGATCTCCGACAGGAGGCCTTAACGGCATGTAGAAGGAGAAGCTTAAAGTTCTATAAAGGTGACCTGTGAAATAAATCACCAATCGCTATGGAATCGCCCGCTGAGGAATCAAAAGATCCCCCAAAGTATATTCTTGCCCATAGACATGTGAAGATTGCTGTCCACAGTGAGTATAGCTGTAAATAAACTATGCTCTGCATAGAAATAGACAAATGCCAATACTAATTAAGCCATATTTCCATTGTTGGAAGAGGTGTTTGGAAGCGTTTGACTATATGCTAGCCACATATTCTAATTTCCTTCTTGTGATTCAGTTTTCTTTTGTAGACCCGTTTCCAAAGGGGGCTTTTGTTTCTTGTGTGACTTTGACAGCCGTTAGTGTAGAGGTGTAAATAAAACGGGTGAGATGACACAACCCTTGGGGAAGGGGGTTGGGACCGGTGTTAATAAGTACTGTATTAAATAAGATCCATCTACAAACACAAACTGAGGCCTCTCACTTAAGAACTGTAAAGTTCGTGCAATAAAATGCTTGTTGATGTTCATCACACAATTAAAAAAAAAAACCCAACAATTATTAACATATGGTAATAGGTTTTTTTCCTTTCATTATTTACCATCACTAATTATCCTTACCAATATCATTACCATTATATAGAAGTACAATAGGCCTTTTGTATCAATGTTGACGATCTCGTAGCAATAACATTGCCACGCCTGGGCTATTATTCTAAGAGGAGCATGGATGCCCAGCCACACTCTCTTCCCACCTGATCGTAGCCTCTTCAAATTGAATTCAGAGTAAAGAACTGTTCAATATGTCTAAGGTACAAGAGGTTGCAGGTGTGAATGAGTCCAAATGAAATTTTGGTAGAAATTGAATTTGGCCAGGGTGGTGGCCTATTTGGCCTGTTTCTTTTCGATTTTAACTACTGAAGGTTCTTTTGTATGCGCAAAGGCACTTGGGAACTCCTAGTTTATCGTCCGTCTCCGATGGGACTAGGCACTTATTTATCCTGCCTATCGTATGACAAAGAGGGGGAAACATGAAAAACTCGGATTTCAAATTCGAGCCCTGCACAGCCGGACCGAACCCGTAACCTTTGGCTTGGTGGTCTAGACTGAGCTATTAGTCCTCCCTCATTATCATTATACCATTCATTATCAGTGACAATAATTATTATTATTAATGCTATTAATTATACTATTATGATTATTGTTTCTGCTATAACAACTGTCTTATTACATGGGTTGTGAAGGCCGAGTTTGCTTATATGTCCACTGTCTGTCATTGCCAGATTGATTTGCCACGAATGATTCTGTTATTATATCTATTAGAAAGTGGATCATGTATTAATTTTTTTATGATATTTATTGATGACATTGATGACAAGGATGCTCTTATTCATATGAATCAAGTTCACAACATTCATCATCATCAGTTTTATTATAATCATCATGTTGATCGTTTGACAATTATTGTTTCTATTTGGTTTTTGCATTTAGTATTGGTTTTCTGTTTGTTAGTTTATAATATTGTTATTTTTATGGGGTTGTTTTTTGTTTTGTTTTTCTTTTTTTGTGTGTGTGTTTTTTTTTTGTTGTTGTTTTTTTTTTGTTTTTTTTTTTTGTTTTTTGTTTTTTGATTTTGTTATATTTTGTTCTGATTTGTTTTGCTGTTATTGTTTTGGTTTTATTTTTGGATGTGGTTTTCTGTATTTTTTGCTTTTTTGTTTTGTTTTGTTTTTGTTTTTCTTTTGTCTCTTTTTGTTTTTCTCTCACTTTGTTTAACTAGACAGCTACGATATTGTCCTTGCAATTGTTTTTGATAATTTTCTACACTTCTTGGTTCCATCCATTCTCTTGTAACTTGTGAAATTATGCGGTTATGCTGCAATTGTTAGAGTTTCTTTGTATCACGAATTCTCCTGCCAATGTTATTAGTTAAATGCCAATTCTGTTGCAAAGTTCTGTAACGTCTGTGAAGTTTTCATCTCCTGAATTCTGGAGCGATTTGTTTCTTATTTTTAGGTTGATTCTAAATAGCTTTTGAAAAGACTGCGACTTTGTGCGTAACATTATCGTTCTTTCTAATTAAAACTTTGCATGCATTCTACCATTATGTTGGCACATCTAATATTGATGATATTGCCTATGACTTCCAGGCTGTTTACAATGTGTGTTTTTTTTCGATAAGTATGTAATCTATTTCACTTCGTGTACCGATTATATCTCACTTTCTGCCTTAAAATCAACAAATCGTTGTTTGGAAAGAAAACATTGCTTGCACGTTGAAGTACAACGGGAGAGTTTTTAATATTCAATACATTGCATCTATTATCAAAGTTGTTTGATGCCTTATTTGATTTCATGTTTTTCTTGTAGACCCTTTTATACGGCTCTTTTCGAACGAAGCTAAGTTGTTTGATTGGCCCAAAGTAGAACAATATCATTACTTATTGAATTCATTCACCGCTAATGCGTAACAGACGACGGTATTACGAATGCACAATGAAAAAAAAATCAATACACTCTTAATTGATTTTAGAGAACAATATTCCTCTTCGTGGGATTTCATAATGCTGAATAGCACCGCTTGCTTTTGGAGTCCAGCAATACATTACCTGCAATATCTACATGTCAGGGAAAACCTCGTATCGTTTCCATAATGTTATAATGCAAACTTCCTTCGATTTCCAGGGTACGATTAAATGAACATAATATTTTTATTTCCCAAAAATAGCTCGCAGGTACATTAACACTCGCTTAAAACTGACTGTTGGGTTACATACATTGTAAGAGATATTTGATTGAAAAATAGCAGAGACATTTGAACTATATGGGATGCATTTATTCACGATCATAATATTATCTTCTCTATTTTACATATCTTAAGCAAACATATAATATTATCTCTCTTTAAAACCCTGCAGATGGATGAGAAATAAACGGAGACTTAACATTATCCTTTACGAAAACAATTACAAAATAGAATAAACAATAGACACAAATACTTCATTTGTTATAACACTTGGTATGCGATAACGAAGAGGGAGAATATATGAAACGGCCTAAAGTATCTTAGCGATGATAGGTTTCATTCCTTTTTATAATGGTCCAAGTTATGAGATCTATTATCCTTTTGTCCTTAATTCTTTGACAATTTGCGCCATAAATATGTACGAACACGATTTTGCTCGACGACCACAATTTGTCCATGTATCAGAATAAGCACGATAGTTAGAAACCAAAGTGTACGTCCTAGGTTAAATGGCATTGACTGTTAGAAAGGGACTAGACCTTACAAACAATTGGAAGTATAAAAAAGATAAATAACTATATGAAAAATAGTATTGCCCCAATAACCACTAGGCGCCAAGATGATCTGCTGAGCCAAACAATTATATCAATGCTTTTGAATCTGACCTCTGAAAATTTAGAAAATAGAAGAAAAAGCATAATACATGTACCATGATTTTTATATATGTTTGTTGTTGTTTTTTCATCGCCATCCAGAAAGGAGGAGCCAAATCACTCAAAGTTTGCCGAGTTTCTTACCACCCGTATCGTCGCTACAAGACTTGTCTTCGATATCGCCACGGGACTTGTTGGAAAAGGAAGGGGATCTTTTGGGGAAATTACCACCACCCAGGCCATCTGCTGCTAAATTATTGAGGACTGGATCATTGCGAAGTCCATCAACAATCTACATGCCCGTTGGGCTTCCAAAACTCGTCGACGCTCGTTTTGAGAGTCAGACCAAACCACCACAGCAACAAGATCAGCCGCAGCATCATGAGTGTCCTCAACAGTCACTATCACGTCAACAGCAACAACAACAACAGCAATTACAGCACCACCAGCAGCAACAGCATCAGCAGCAATTTCAAAAGTCGACATTTCCGAAAATACCCCGCCAGCAAAGCAGACGGCGATTACAACACTATAAAAGCCAAGGTTCAATACCAGAGAAAGCGGTGACCTTCAAGAATGACGTCATCGGTGAGGACAATAATTTGGATGACGTTTTCGATTGCGACTTGAATCATAGCAACGGAATGCACAAATCAGCCAAGAACGGCCTAACACAGAGGCATGCTGCTACAAGGTTTGAGGTAAATATAGAAACGAGCAATAAACACTTCTTTGTTGGAATGTCTCCTTAAAATGTGCTGTCTCTTCTCAGCATTTACATTCTCCCCGCTGGTTTGATTAGCCTTGTCTATCTTTGATTACATTTAAACGCTTTTCTGTCAAGTTGCCCTCTATTGTGTTTCGATCTTGAGTAAAAATGTCTTTTGAACCGTTTTCCTTTCACGACTTTAATTCCTGCCTTTCCTTCTGCCTTTCCCTGTCGCAGTGTGATTGTCAGAATGTCGGTCCGACAAGCTCTCCACCAGTCAACAAGAGCTTTCTCTCCATGTGGCCGCTTCGGTACACCAACGTCGCTCCATTTGTCTGTCTATTTGTGTGTCTATCTATCTGTCGTCTCTGCATTTTCTTCCCTCTATACTCTTCTGTCTTCTGGTTTCTTCTGCCTCCCTTTCTCTCTCTCTCTCTCTCTCTCTCTCTCTCTCTCTCTCTCTCTCTCTCTCTCTCTCTCTCTCTCTCTCT
>JBCJKE010204870.1:0-10100 GCA_039654525.1 Melibe bucephala
ATATCCGTATTAGAAGTGATATGTGTGGCATTCAATAAAACCAATAATTATACATTCTATAATATATCTAAGGAGATCAGGAATTCCGGAATCATCAGAATCAGAGGGGATCAAATTCAGCCATATTATTATTTTACAGTAGTCACCGTCTAACAACCCGCCACCTTATTGCCCACTTCGCTTAATAATCCTCTCTTTAAAATAACTCTGTAATACTAATAACCCGCTCTCAGACCAGACCTTCGCCTTTTAAACCAGTATTTGTCACTGGGCCCATAATAAACAACGATGATGAGAAATAATTTTTAAACATGATACAGCCATCCCATTTATAAACCTTAGTAACAAATTTGCGTATCAACGTCACGATTTTTAAAAGCAGGCAACTCACAAAGGCAATAAAATAAATGAGCAGATGTCTAAACCAATTGTCTCACAATAGACACATGTGTGGGGCCAATGGTAGGATTGTAATTGAGCAATGCTAAGTGGAGCCGAGGCATTCCCCTACCACCCTATTATGAAAGATTATGTCAATGTCATGGAAGGCCAAGCAGCCTAACAATTGGGAGGGACAAAGAGGAACACTCATAGGTGACTTGTCCCTGTAGACCATTGATTGGTCGTTTTTGCTGCCAATCATTGTTTTGTTTATCACTGGACACTCTACATAAAGGGTGGTCACTGATAAAACATGCAATTTACATTCATTTATGTGTATACCTACTTTGTTATCCCCCTTGCTTGTACGCCTTATAACCCGCTCTGTCTAAAAGCCTGTTCTCTTTGTCACCCCTCAAAGGGTGGGTTATTAGGCGGAGACAACTGTATTTACATTTGCTTTTTTATTTTTAATGCAGATGGGTTTGGAGGAAAGGAAGATATTTTTGGACTGATGGATTGATTTGGGGACTATTTTCATATATCCATAATTCGGGCATGGATTGAAACAATTTATAACTACATGTGTTCATGTACATTATTCCTGAGTATTTTGTGAGGAATGGAAATGTGATACATCTGATTCATGTAATGAGATGAATCCTTTGCTCTACAAACCATTCCCTCAAAACATGGTTGAAACAAATTAATAAACGCTAAACTTGTCAAATCCTATGCATACTAGTACTAGGCAACCTCTGAACATGCTGTTGCTTTTGTCCTATAGCTTTTATCTACAGTTATAGAAATAGTGGTGGAGTGGTTACTTCAAGGAATTATATATATATATTATATTCAAACGGGATTCAACTGTAATTTGATTATAATGTCTTTAAAATTGTTTTCTGTATATTATTAATTATATATGATATTATTATTATATAAATAATATTATAGATTATAGATGACTGTCTGTGTGTATGTGTGTGTGTGTGTGTGTGTTGTAGCTTAAAATTCATTATATCTTTTCTTTTACACAAAAATGTTCAATTCTTTTGTTTGTAATTAAACTTTCAAATGAAGTTGAAGTAGTTGTCATTATTTTTTATGCTGCAGTACAGTTTTTTCAGAATCTAATTTCCAGAGAGAAAACCTCATTTATTATTTTTTTTTTAAATTAAAAAAAATTAAGGTAACACCTTTCATGAAGTACGAGCACAGCTTCCATGTTTTGAAACGACTTTACATGACATAATTTGGTAAACGATAGAACTACACTTATCCAGATTTTAACAAGGAAGCTCATAATAACTTTTAAAAACAACTTAGAGTTAGAGTACTTAGAGGCAAGTGGTACAACATATATATATATATATATATATATAATACATAATATAAAAACATAACATAAAAATAACATTATATTGAAAGTAAACGCAGATAAGACTAAATACACAACATTGTCTAGAAATGAAACCACATGGAAAGACACCAAGAAAGTTGGTTCCCTGATAGGGACTAAATAAAATAAATAAGATAAAAAAAAAAAAATAAAAAAATACCACTCTATTAATCCCCGAAGGGAAATTATCTTTTGATTTTTAACCGAAAACCAAGCGTCAGCCACAAGAGCAGCGCCGCAAACGTAAGCAAATTGGGTTAAAAACCTTGCTCAAGGGTTTAATCACAGTGTCCCCAACAGGGCTCGAACGCACAACCTATCGGTTGCGAGTCCAAAGCGCTACCGCTGAGCCACTGTGACCACATGCCCTAGAAAACACTGTGACTGTGACTAAAGAAGACATAGCAAAGAGAAAACACCTTTCCACGGTAGCAATGGTGAAACTAAATAACACCTGATTCCGCAGAGATAAAATAAGAAAATCTACAAAGCTAAAACTATACCAGAGCCTTATCAAATCTATCTTTTTAACATACAATTGTGGCAAAGTGGTGCCAACATGAAAAGATGAAGAAGAACTAGACATATTTCACAAAAGGCAACTCCGAAAGATCCTAGACATACACGCTATCCTGTCAAAATCCCTTGTAAATAAATCTCTATACAAAAAGTGCAGCGAATCACGCCTGTCTCTTCAAATTTTGGAAAGTCGCGAGAGATTATTTGGCCACATATTAAGTTGCAATGAGGACATACCGGCAAAAAAGCCATGCGTCTATACTTCTCAATATCCGAAACTAAATTCATGGGACGACCTATTACAGTTCTTCCTGTCACACTTACTAATGATCTGAAGAGACTAAAATCGCCATAAAAACTGCAAAAGACTTAGAGTTCCTGCGAAGAACCGTGCAAAATCGAAGGCAGTGGAAGATCCTCACAAGAGACATCAGAAAAGCAACTGAGGCAAATGCCGATCGACTAACAACAATATGTTAAAATACGTCACATACAGTACAGTAGACTCCTTTGTAACACAAACACCAAGGGACCAACAAAACTGGTTCGTGTTATCAAGAAATTGTGTTAAGAGGAATGAGGAAAACTGAAGGAAAAAAAACTGATTTGAACTTCTGAGCAATAATTTTACATATGTGTCAATATGTTTTACATATGAGACTGAGGATCTAGTTTTAATTTAATGGAAGTGTGTTGAAAGAACGATGCTGCTATGGTGCAAGTAAAGCAACTCGACACTAGCTTAGTCCAATGCGATCAATCAAAAAGAAAGTAGAGGCAGAGTCGGGAAGAGGTTACTAGCGGCAAGCAATGGGGTAACAGTTGGAGGCTGGGACTACCTCTATACTGACGCTTCCTAGGGTAGAGGTAGAGGGCATCACCACACACTCAGTGACACGCGACGGGAACACTGCCTTGCGGTAGGTGGCTGTGCCTACATACGGCAAGTCATGACATGGCTAGGTGGGTGATCAACAGCCTCCCTAGAAATCTCCTATTCCAGAAGACAATAGTGTGATATGCTATTGCTAGTGTAACCCTTCACCCCGCCCCCCATCTCCGCAGAGGCGGCTTTTTAATTTGAATATATGCGCATCGTATGGCTCAAAGTAGCCCAAATCTCTATTGGTGCAAGAAAAAGTGTGAAAAGTCGGAAAAAAGATTGCATGGAGCGGCGGTTTTGGTTCCTGTGTAAACAAGATCTAGTAAAATTTGAGTTCGTGTTAAGGAAAAAGTTGAATAAAGAAGGAAAAAAACTTAAATGAATTCCACTGTATAATATAATATATAACATATTATTACATACACAGCTTCTGGAAAACTAATCTGCTTCCTACACCATTGGACTAGAAGGTTTCTTTTGACTCACTTCAAAAGGCACTAGATCAGTAATTAGTAAATTTTATATAAATAATAGCAATAATAATAATAATAAAATAAAGCAACAACAATAGCAATAATAATAATAATAATAAAATAATATAATAACAACAACAACAATAATAATAATAATAATAATATATATAATATAATAATAATAATAATAATAATAATAATAATAATAATAATAATAATAATAATGAGCAAAATTATAAAAAACAATAATTACTAAGATTCAAAAGAGTAATTTAAAATTAGAATGACAATGACAATAATGATCATTTTATAGCAATAATTAATAGTAAGTGATAGTAATAAAATTATATATTATATATAATACTAATTTTTATTGTAGACAGTAGGGCCTAGAATGCAAAATAATACACAATAAAAGCACACAAGAGTACAAAAGTAAGTGCAAAAAATTGATTTTGTTTTGACATTGAGAGTGCATCCAATGCTGTCATACTTAAAAAAAACCAAAAAACAACAAATATACAGCATGCATACATCCACACAACTGAACATGATTATTATAACACTTTTTTTATCATATGTCCGTAACATTGTCCTCTTGCGACACTTTTAAGAAAAGTCAATCCACTTTCATGAACGCTAGACGAGATTCTCCCACTTGATTAGGGAAAAATGGGTATGGGTTTCTAGACCTAAAGAACACCCGATAACTAAGGAACCAGCATATTACAGCCACAAAAGAAGCTGTCACTTTTTGAGAAAGTGTATGGAATCTATACACAGTTGAAACAATCAACATGAACTGAAATAGAACAAAAATTATAGTGATCAGAAAGACAAGAATTTTGATGTAAGGAGTAAACGTTTTGTAATTTGCTGCAGCCTGTAGCAATTCACTTTCTGGTATATTACGATGCTTGTCCTTCAAGGCCTCATCTTCAAATAGACTTCCTAATTTTTTCCATTCTTTGAAGGATTTCAATTCCTCGGAGATGATAAGAAGACAATGAATTTCAAGAAAAACATGACCTGAAATGTCAAATCCTAGCCAGTTCTTGCCTGCTCCTACACAAGAAGCTCTACTATTATGTGCGGGATGAGTACATACTCCAACAATGTTTTCAATGTGATTGAATGTTTTCGTGCACACATACCACCAAAATGTTCCAACTGCCAGGCGCATTCCATGTTGACACATCTTGGCATAATCACGACAGCAATATATTAAAGTTGTGATAAAAATATAGGTTCCTATGCTGGCTAACGTCCAACCCCATCCCATTTTAATGAAGTAAACATTCAGAGGGTTTCTTTTGTCAGCCATGATAGTTCTAGGAATAGGGAAAAGATCACCAATCACTGAGCCGGCCATTACTCCTATCAGACAGACGCCTATCTTGACAGAAGTGTCAACAAAAAGAATTGATCGGCAGATTTTCATTAGCACCATCATGATAAAATTGCCTATATGTGTAGGTCCAGGAAGGGGCTTTTTACCCCTCTGCTTTATTTGGCTTGGTTTATTTCGTCCTCTTTCAGAATTGTCGCCTTCTTTTTTCCGACTAGATCTATCGGTCGAATTTGTTGTTTGTTTGGCCATGTTGAAGCTTTGGAACTCTTGGGGCAAGGGAGAACAAAAAATCTCAATGAAATAGATGAGTACAACGTGTTATTTAGATTATGGTCAACTCGAGTATATATCATGCTTTGGCATGATGCAAGATCGAGCGATATTGCATAAAAACAGTTTAAATCCTAAAATAGATCTATTTGAGGGATTTTTGTTTGAGTCTTAAATTTAAGATCTGTGAATTGAAATATATTTCAAAATAGATCGCTTTTCATCAAAATCAAACACTGAAATTTTCTATCACCGTCCTCAATTCCAATACTGTTATCGATACCTCGGAAAATAGAGTACAAGGGGAGGTGACGCCCATTTTCTTTTGTCCTAGCAAATCCCTCTGATTGATGTTGTTGTAGATCCATAGGCCTAGATCTCTTTTTATTGCCCAAGCCTATATATTAGATCTAGATTTAGATAGAAGATGAGTTGATTCTAGGCGCTATGACTATGAATGAAACTTCAAAAAACCGTTGAGAGTGTTGTTTCAGAGAAAATTGGGCCTCTAGATCTATCGACCCTTCGCTTTTTGATCTAGATCTATATATATACTATATGGTCTCCATTGATTCCTGGCTCAATCTCTAGAGTGTCGCCATGTGTGCCTGGATTTGGATAGCCCTAGCGGCTTTCATTGTGTTCATAATAACTCTTTATTTGATGTCGCCTCTAATATCGCCGGTGCCACTGAATCTTGGAGGAGCACATGTTTTGGTAAAAATGAATAAGATGGATTCTATTTATATAGCGGGACAGATGGATAGACTAAGACTAAGTTTAGTTTTTGGCTGCGGCTATTCGGACTCGAGGCCGAATAGCCTTCCCTTCAGTGGCTATTTGGACTCAAGTCCAAATAGCCGCGGGAGACATTCGAGGCTATTTGGACTCTAGTCTGAACAGCCTTTTGGGGCTAATCGGCCTCGAGTGATGAGGAAAGAGGGAGGGAGGTAGTAGATGGTGGTGGTAAAGGATCATGATACTGCACTGTAAAAAAAATTAGGCAAGGGGGATAGGGGGTTCATTTGGCTTCCCATGACTGACACTGGCACGTTAGCCATCAGGAGACGGGTGGCGGTGGAGGGAGGAGGTGGTAGTAAGGTGGCAGTGGTGGTGAGAAGGAGCAGAGTGGTTGTATAGATAGAGGGTTGAATTCACTAATGATAGGGAGAGAGAAAAAAGGGACCAGCCAAAGCATGTCCACAATATGAAAAAAATGTTGATGTAGCAGATAACTTTAGAGGGGTACATCAGCCACTCTATTGGGAGTTCAGAGGTAGATGTGCTGTTAGAGCAGTTAAGTAGTCAGTTTCCGATTCGACTTAGATGGGCACCACCAGAAAACGGAAATGAGGAAGACCGATGGCCACTTGGAGAAGCACTGTGGAAGAGGAGATGAATGAGGCTGGGAAGACCTGGAACGAACTAAATTGGCTTTCCCAGGACAGGAATGGCTGAAGGATGCTTGTTGACGCCTTTTATGTTCCAATGGGAATGATGGGGATTAAGACTAAGGCTTCCGATTCCACTGCATAGATAGGTGTTATTTATAATACAAGTGTCGTAACACATGAGACAGACTGATCGTGTGATAACACACCGGTGCTAATGAAATCAAAGCCAATTTCACAAAAAAGAGAAGCGAAGCATGCATGTTTCACACCAAAACACTAGAATTAACTCCCTTGACCCTTTTAGTCTTTCCTTGGGCATTCACATGATCGTCGGAGTCCCAGACAGCCAGCACAGTGCCCGTCGCTATGTGTGACTCCAGTCCAAATAGCCACGAGAGCGAGGAAGTTAAGTTTCGAAAAAATGAGAAAAAGACATAATTCGTATATATTATATATTATAATGTATTGATAGTATTATCATATCAGACCATGCCATTATCAGGTGCTTGAGAGGAACTTACATCCCTGGAAGCAAATGAAGTTGTTCAAGAGTTACATCCCTTGGTTTTGCCGGTGTCTCGTGGGAACAAACGAAAAAGCGCCAAGAAAAGAGAGTGATAGAGACGGAGAGAAAGAAGAGTAAGAGAGAAAGAGACAGAGCGACATAGATCTGAGAGTAAGAGTGAGAGAGAATGCAAACCCTAACAACCACTGCGATGCACTGCCACTGTCGTTGAAAGTACATAGGCTGCTGAAGATTGAATGGTTTGATGATGGCAAAGGAGCAGCCCTGTATTTCAATGAATGGCGATTAGAAAATGGCTGCCACAATTTCTTACATAGAAGTGTTATGATGTATTTAATAAGCTTCAATTTTTAAGCCAATAAAAAAAATTACCCATTTTTTATTTTCCAAAGGAACTCTACCACTTTATAATTTTTCATCATATCTCAGATAACAGGAGGCTCAAGTGGCATTGGAAAAGCTCTGGCAATTGAAGTGGTAAAGAAAGGAGCAAAAGTCACTTTGGTTGCAAGAGACAAAGTAATTATGAATAAGTTAAAATTGCTTACTTACCTTATACAGATTGTTTAATGACCTCTATTTTAACCTTGACAAATGTTTTTAAAAAAGGGAAACATTGCATTTCTGTGTACATCACTTCTCTTGTAGGGCACTTAAAATTTAAAATGCAGTTAATTTGTATCCCAACGAGCTAAACTAATGTAGGATCTTGTTTTTCTTTTGGTATACCTATTCACATACATTATAATACAATTATAACTGTGTAGCAGAATTTTAGTAACAGTGTTATTTGAATAGTTCAAGGCCAATAAATATCTGTTGATTTTTCTGTTTGGTGATTGATAGCATAGTTTCTTGTGTATGTGTGTGTGTGTTATTTGAAGAAAGAATCTGAAAATTCTATGAATACATTTTATACAGCTAATAAATTTATATATTTTACTTTGATCTTGTGAATTTTATCTGATGTTCTTTTACTTTGTATTGTATAATACAATATTTGTATTGTGTGAATATTTTCTACATCTTTAACTTTTTGTGATAGTATTTTCTCGGATACTTTAAAAAGTAAATTATCAAATATTGTTGCATTTGTATGTAAATATACACACATTTATCTTTTCTCAGAAAATGATCTTTTATTTATCATTTAATTTATCTTTTCTCTTCAACAGAAAAAACTAGAAGAGGCAAAGCAGGAAGTCTCCTCCTATGTCTCAAATAGGGATGAACAAAAGGTAGTGTTATCACACACACACATACACACACACACACACAAAGTATTTTCTTGGTGAAAAGGTAATGAAACACAGTTCAAAATTTCTTTTGTTTCTTAATCATCAAACACAATATTAATATAATATAAGCAGAGACTGTCAAAAAGCCCCCCTACCTCCCTCTTTAAAACTACTGGAAAGCTCGCTTACTATGTATTTTATTTAATGAGGTCTTAGCACTTCTTGAGAAAAATAGCTTCAGCTATTCTCAACATTATGTTAATTTCTTTTCGTATTTGCATCATGAATCATTATTTTTCTGTGTGAAAATACTCAAGATTTTTTTTTTTTTCGCCCAGAGTGTTGAAATTTGCTCCGTGGATTTATCACATGATTTTATTGAGGTAGAGTCTGCTTTGAAAAAGGTGAGGAGTTATACATATAATACTATTCCATTATGAGCCAAGGAATTTGATTCTGTTAAGTAGTGAGCAGTTTAAAACTGCTTTTGATCAATGGTATATAAGTAGGGGTGAGTTCAGCTCTCACAAGGGTTGGTTATGTAGAATTTTACGAAAATTTTTAACAACTTTCCTACCTCTCTTGTTTTATTTGCTTACCTGGAGAAGAATCTTATTTGACAGGCAATCTATATGCTGGGACAATAACAACATAACAGATGACCTTCTTCATACCTATAATAATTCTTACTCTTTTCAGTTCAGGGCTATTCAAAATTACAGTGGAGGTTGTAGGAATCTGCTCGGGAAACTTAAAGATGAAATGTGTTTTTAATATAGATCTGCTCAGTAATTAAGGATTTTTAAAATTCCCAACAGGCAGAGGAAGAATTTGGTCCCGTCGATGTTTTGATAAACTGTGCTGGAACAGCCATCGCTGGATATTTTGAAGAATTGCCTCCCAGTGCCTTTAAGGTAACCTGAACAAAGCAAAAACAATCTGAATGATTTCATTTTCAAAATGTTCATGTGAAGTTTAATCCAAGCTTTACGATTTCAATTGAATCAAGAAATGCTCCACTTATAAAGCTAAATCCTAATTTTTGTTCAGCATTTATTTGAAAGTTTCAAAGTTTTGGATGATCATATAATGTTTTTACTGATATTTGAATTTAAGCCTTTTACATTTGCTCTGTTTGAATAGTTCAAACATTTCTCATTTTAGTAGCAGTCAAAAACCTTGTCACATTATTTGTTCAGGTTGGTGAGGTCAGTAGTGTCAAAATTTACCACAAACTCACCATCACACAGGATTTTTAACATGCTTGAATACTCAAGTACACCAAGTCACACTTGCCTGCAGGATTCATCTTTTTATCGCCACTTGTGTTATGGGGTCACAGTTGCTTATTTTGGTGTACAGAAAGTAAATTCTCTAGGGAACACACTGTCTTAATTTAGTTACAATTTACTACTATCCTAGTGTGCAGTTTTATTGTCACATGACAGCACCGTGTAGTGCAACTAAATTGTACATTGATTGATCCCTGGCTTCCTCGCCTCACAAGAACTGCTACCCAAATGTCCTTTAAGGGATGCTGACGCCCTTAATAGTAAACAGAACAGTGTAGCTTTCGTTTATTCTATCGGTATCACATTTATTGCTGCGTCGGCTAGAAAAAGAACATGCTCGCAATTTTATGATGTAATACATTTATAAATAT
>JBCJKE010204981.1:0-10099 GCA_039654525.1 Melibe bucephala
CCAACAACCCCCCCCCCCCCCCCCCCCCCTCGAAATTATTGCTCCGAAGTTCAAATCAGGTTTTTTCCCTTAATTTTCCTCAATCCTCTTAACACAAATTCTTGATAACACGAAACCATTCGTGTTGGTCCCTTGGACTGGAGTTCGTGTTATCAGGATTCTACTGTATAATTTATCACCATAATCATTCACAAAGTTGCATTATTTCCTTTTCAGTAGCATTGTGTGTGTGTGTGTTTTCTTGTATTACATTATAAAGTCAAAGCTTTTCGAGTTTACAATTAATATTTTAGAGTGATATTTTTTTCTGAATTTCATATAATATTTGGAATAAAAGGATACTTATTTTTCTCCCGTAGCTGAAGCAACCATCAAGTGATCTGATTTCTAATTTTGAGGCCTACATAGAATCTGTATGCCAACATCGCAGTATTGCTTTAGGTAATTTTTAACCTTAAGGGTTTTTCAAATGTGCATGTGTTATTATTTGCTGATTATTTTCTTTTCAATGCTTACAGAATTTTGAAGAATTGAATTTTTTCACCCACGGTAAGAAGTCTACCTTCCCCCAAAACAATTTTTTCTCTAGTCCCAAGATGTTGGGACTAATGAAGAGAGTGCTGCTGTAATTGCTATATAGTATTAATTTTCATTTCATAACATTTGGTTGTTGTTTTGTTGCTGTTTTTTTTTTGTTGGTTTTGTTTTTGTTTTGTTTTTTTGGGGGTTTTTTTGGTTTGTTTTTTGTTTTTTGTTTTTTTTTTAGTTTCTTTTGTTATAGTTATATTGCTTTTGGCTGTTATGTTGGGGTTTTTTTTCAGTGGGAAGAAGTGCAGGTTGAGGTTGGTTGGTTGTGTTTGCTTGTTTGAGGATTTGTTGGGGTTTTTTTGGGACTTGTTTTGTTTTGTTTGTTTCAGGATTTGTTTTGTTTTGCTTGTTTTGGGATTTGTTTGTTTTGCTTGTTTTGGGATTTGTTTGTTTTGGTTTGGTTTTTTGTTTTGTTTTGTTTTGTTTTTTGTTCAGTGTTGTTTACTTTCTTTGTTTTGTTTTGTTTTTTTATGGGGGATTTTGTTTGTTGTTTTGTTTTGTTTTGATTTTTTTTTTTTTTTATAGGGTTATTGGTTTTTGTTTTGTTGTTTGTTTGTTTTTGTGTTGTTGTTTTTTTTTTGGGGGGGGGGGGGGTTGGGTTGTTAATTTTTGTTTTTTTAGTACATATATTTTTTGCACCACTTAAATGAATGATACAAATGATTCCTTTGTCTCTGCAATTTAGGTCCATTTATTCAAGACATGACTCTTGTTGCACCACCTTCACCAGAAGAATTTATTGTCACCGTGGAAGAATATGTGCCCGGCTATCAGAATGAAGAATTTGATTCTGATGAGGAAGAGTTAGCTGAGAAGCAAGAATGAAAGTTTAGAAATAAAACTGAATTGCAATATTACATGACATTATCAAAGTCATATAACTTTGGGCAAATGTACATGTTTTGTTGGAGTGAGACAGTTTTTCAGATGAAGAGCATTGTTTTAGTCCAAGTTGAGAAGTCAATATGATATGCTGTATGTTACCGTGATAAATAAAAAAAATGAAATAATTGAAATTTTGTAGTGCTATATCATTTGCGTGTTGCCAATAAAAGGGCATGTGGTTTTGATTGTCTTTTTGTATATAAACATGAACATTGTATATTTCTTCAGTCAGTAAGTAATGGGACTGGGTCTGTTTATTAAAAAAACTTACTTGAGATTTTACACCACTGATCTATCATAGACTATCCATGCCTTGAAATTGTCATCACACTGGTGTTTGGTAGCTAAAAATGGCCTACGCTATTCTGACGTACTATAGGACTATGCCTACGACAGTACTAGTGCGGTAGAACTTGGAAATAAATACCGGGTAACGGGTTTGACGGGCCTTACCATATTTACTCGCTATTTCTTAGTTCTCGTTATTCTGGAGATTAACATCAATGTAGTCAAAAGGAAGGAAAAGAGGAAAAGTTTACCGACTTGACCTGTATGTGTTTGTACACACTATGCGTGTTCATGTTTGATGTATAATGAAAGAGCAATGCTGAGATGACGTAAAATTAAAATTCATCTCAGTATGATTCAGTAATTCTGATACCATCTTATATTTATATGTTAGATCTAGATTCTGTGGCATCAATACACTGTGTAAGTTGTAAGTCTACATTAGTTTTAGTTTTACTCGTTTCTTCTTCTTCTTTAAAGTTACTGTAGTAGCCCCACTGCCGGGGGATCAATCTACAGTTTACAAAGACTATGGTCATTACATTGTGTCAACGATCCTCTTGAATGTGTCAGGTCAGGTCATTTCAACTGCCTGAACAGAAAGATTGTTCCAGAGACGGATTGATGACACTGACACAAAGAGCAAATGGTGGTGGGTGTCTGTTATGGCTGAAAGGATTGATAGTTTTGCGCAGTGTCCTCTGGTTTGTCTGTGGACTGTTTGTATTTTTTTGTGGAATTTTCAAGCTGTTCTTGTTGCAGTATGCTTTGTGGAAAAGAATGATTTTATTTTTCTACGTTTTCCTAAAGTTTCTAGAACAATGTTCTTAGTCAGGTTGCAGGCACTTATGTAGTGTGAATATTTGTGATACATCTCTCTGTTCATTCTTGGCATTTTTCTAGTGCTTCCATGTTCTTTTTAAGATATGGATCCCAAATACTTCAAATAGGTTTGGCATATTCAAGAATTGGTCTTACAATCGTTTTGTAAGCCAGTGTCTGAGTCTTAATCGGGCATCCTTTTAAATTTCGAGTTATGAATGCACTGATCTTGTTGGCTTTCATTGTTATTTGTTCTATATGAGCATTCCTTTTAAAATTTGTAAGCTCTATACCTAAGTACTTTGCAGATTGTACATGTTGTAGTTTCTGTCCGTGTAGCTGATCTTTTGTTTGTAACTATGAGGACGTTGCATTTGTTGACATTGAATTTGAATTCCATTAGCCAAGCTCTCATTATTTCTGTGTGTGTTACTTTCATGTTCTACTATTGTACTGTACATTACAAGCGCTCAGGCCTAGATGTAGCACATTATTATTATTAGAAAGATCTACTGTTCCGAGCTTACATTTCAAATTATCAATCCTAATTGCAGAGATTAGAAAATTAACTGCTCTTACTCTTGAACGGGCCCCCCCCCCCCCCCCAAAGAAAAAAACAACAAAAAGAAAACAAAAACAACTCTACAAAACAACAAACAAAAAATAACAAAATAACACCCTCACTGAAGCACAAAGATGTACAGACAAGGGACATATCTACACAATATTAAATGTAAATTACCCTATTATACTATAACTATACTATAAATATAAGTAGTATATAAGGGTTTCCTTTATCACCAAGTGCTTTCACATAATGCTCGAATCATGGATTCCTTGAACTATTTTGATCACGAAGTCCAACATCGCTCAAGCTTTTGGAAGCACAGATACAGATACAGCTCCTCTTTTGGTATGACTCGCGAAGTATTCTGCAACTTTTCTTTCTGTTCAGATCTTCAAGTTGTGAGAAAGCTGACCTTTAAGAGACATTTTCAGTCTTGCAAAAAGAAAAAATCACATGGCGATAAACCTGGCGAATATGAGGACTGTCACTTTTTTGTACTCTTAAGCCACTTAAGGCAATGTGTGTCCTGGCATTGTCATGAAGAAGACACCAGTCTTGAGTCGCCAGAGTTGTGTTCTTTGTTAGCTTCTCCTGCTCTGTTGCTATATTGTTTAGGTGTGTTGAGATGTATGTGAATGAATCAGTGTGTCAATTGAAAATTAGAAATTTTAATTTTAGATAACCATTTTCAAGTTCTCATTATTCCAGTTCTCTGATCACTTGGTACACTGTAGTATTATTGTTAAAACAGATCTATTCCAAAATATAAATAAATAAAAAATTGAGATTTGAAATTGTCTCATATTTACCATGCTCTCGTTATTTCCAATGCTGTTAAACATGAATCACCACTGTAACCACATGAACGATGTCAAACACTGGCCAAAATTGCGGATAGTTTTAAACAACAAAAATTCCATCATCATCCAGGGCTGAGAATGGCCAACATTGAGAGAAGAGGAAAACATAATCTCAGCCCTGTTGGGAGGATCTGGAAGCATGATCTCTGGTAAAATTTTTTATAATTGGGCATTAATAAGAAGTGCATTCTACGAAGGCTCAAAGATTTTTTATGTGCACTGATTTCCTTTCACACAATAGACTGATAGCCTTTCCTTCATGCTACTAAGTTTCCTTTTCCAAATATCAATTTATAACTAGGGGTGAAGAAACAAATGGATTTGGAATTTCCAGCAGATATACAAGTTGGATTTAGAGAGAGAGATAAAAATGATGTGCATCTGACTTAAAGGCTATCACTCTAATGCTTGACAACATAAAATTGTGGGTCTAGAATATCTAGTTTTTACTACTCTTTCATGGTCTGTTGAAGTCACGTGAGAGTGAGAGTAATACTTTGCGATATGGTGAAAAAGGCCTAGAACTTATAATCTCATTGCTCATATAATATTAGTATACAGATCTTGTTTGTTTTAAATGCGTTTGTGTCCAAGCAATGAGAAACATTTGTAAACAAAATTTAACAAATACTTAAAAATAGTTGGAGCAAATTACGAAACGTTAGAAAGGTGTCAAGCAATTATCTTAACTCTGAATATCAATAAACAGTTTCCTCTCTTTTGATTTACTTTTTAATTCCACATTCAAACTGAAGTCATCAATTATTAATATCATATTTCAAGAAAGCATAAAGAAATCATAACTCCGAAATCTGTCGAAAATATGCAAATTGCTTTTATTGCTTACATTTAAAGTTTTTATATAGGTTACAAAAATTGTCTATGATCTCAATGCAGTCTTAAATTTTACTCTAGAAAACATGTCAATGCAGTCCTACTAACAGTATGAAATTCTTTTTAATTTCTGTTTCAATTGAATAAAAAAGTATTTTAAATTTAAAGTAAATTAATAAAAACCACCAGAAAAAAAGATTTAAAAAAAAAATCAAATCAAACTATGTACTACAGCCAATAGAATTCTATATTTTTAGCTCTCTCAAAAGACTTTCATAATTGATCATTAATAAGAATTTGCTATGGCAGCGGTATGAACTCAACAAACATGGATTCTGTCATAGAGACATTGTTATATAATACATGTTGTATACATCAACAAACTACACCTCAAGTTCTCCACTCACACATCTTTCATAGTCAATAGTCATTAGTTTCAGAAGTTTGGATGTGTTTATCGAGCATGATGAGAGACTTCAAAATTTCAAACTAGTAAATCATTATCAACTTATATAAGATACATTAAACCAATGCAAAACTGGTTGACACAGTGGGTCGAATTAAACTTCTACCAATTGTGAGAATGACAGTCGTAGATCAAAAGAACAGATCAAGATGAGTTTGGGCAGAGCATAATATGAAACTTTATTCAGAGTGAGAAGAGGGACTTTCCTATTTACTGATTATAACATTCATGGTCATTCATACATTTTCACATTCTACATTATGGGGAGCTCACAGCAATTCTCACATCATATTTTCAATATATCCCATGTGCATGAAACACCATTAGGCTCTGTCACAGCCACGGCAGTCATTTCAAAAATTAGATGATAGACCGTTAAATGGATAGGAATAGGAGGCTGAAAGCCTGGAGCAAAATATAAACAATGCACACACTGTAACCATATGTTTATATTACTACAGTGACATTTCATGACATCACTCAGGTGCAAATAATAATCATGAATTACTGCCATAAATAATAATGATAACAATAATAATAAAGTACAGAAATATGACATAATTTATTTTAATATTCTCAAATCTATTGACATATGTCAGATCTAATATTAAAACAAAACAGGGGAGGAAAGAACTCATACATCTACACACATGATGTGCCATAGAAATGAGACATTAAAAATCCAACTGAAGTCAGTCAATAAACTCATGAGCTTTCTACCTCAATGTTTATAGCATATGCTCAAGTCTAATTTCCGGTGCCAAAAATTTAAAGGGGACAAAACAAATAATTAGTTAAATTAAATTTAAAAAATAGCACTATAATGATACCTCAAGCAAAATGCATGCTTTTGCAAAGTGGTTTGAAGTATTTTATGTGAAAGTAAGTCCAGCTTCTTGATAAATATCAAAGATTTTCTCTATAGCTGACATATAGGCAGCAGTGCGAAGATCCAAACCCAAATTGTATTTCATGCCTGTTTTCATGATATTCTGAGGAGAAAAGAGTTATACTGTTATTGTAAAACTGTCTCCTTATTTATGTTGCATACTAATATATAATAATAATAATGTATGTACCCTTTTTGTTTTGAATGAAAATGATAACAATAATGAAGCATTGCTCATAAAAAAGAATCAGCGTCAATTGATGAGGTGAATGTTTATACTAAAAAAAGAGGAGGGAAGCTAAAAATGTTTTGATTTCTAAAGCAAATTCCAAAATAAACAAACTGGCAATGGCTAGTATCTTGAAATCTTCATTAACACCTCAAATGCATTAATACTAAAAAATGTGTATGATATGAATATATGCGATTATTTTTCAATAATACTAAAGTAAATAAACAAATCACACAATTTTTAAGTAGATATTATTATTGCGTTCCATGAAAATTGTAAGAAACAAGACAAAGACTGATTTTCAAACAATTTTCTGATTAAATAATCCCCATAAACATACCACATGCACAAATGCTACATATTCACACTATGCAGACAAACATTTATACTAAAATAGAGTGGAATATATTTTTACTATTTATTACTTAACCAGAGCAAGTTTCGACATAACTCAACTGGCAATCTTAACAAAGCTGTGAAAACTGAAGACTAGATATGGGCCTATGTGACAAAACCAGGCTCCCTCCCACTGCAGTTCCCAAAAGGCAACTCAACTGAGTTTCAATGTACCAACATAATGAAACAAAAGAACTAGAAACGAAACAAAATAAAATTTACCCTTGCAGATCTTTCCATGGTTTGTTCCAAGCCTGAGTGTACAATATCCTTCTCAGATGCACCCTGTGGACATAGAAATAAATCAAAATAAATGTTTTCATTTCAGGTAGAAGCTTTATTTTCTCTTTTTCTTGTTCCTTCAAAATATTTAAGTGGGAGATCATTTTTGTGACAAACACAAATATTTTGTGAAGCACCAAATCCCTCACCCCTTTAGCTCTAGCCAGCATTTTGCTAGTACTAGTGCAGAATAACACATGCACAGCCTAAAATCACATAACTCAAATTCTTGGATATCTTGTACAATCCCACAAAGGTCCCTTTTAAGTACTCTATGTTCAATGTGTAAGCAGTACTCATATGTGGAACATCAGCATGGATAAGTCAAACAGATGTATAAAAAGACTAAATTTTAGTCATAAGAAAGGCAAAGGGTGGTGAAATGTAACCTTGGCTATGCACAAATTGCCCTGCATGTATAGAACTTAAGCCAGCACCTAAATGGCTAGTGATATAATGTGTTAACATTGGTAAAGGGCTGGACAAGATCAGCAGAATGTCAGATGATATGGACCAGGTATGATGTAGTGTCACATTATAGCATCTACAAGCCATCATAAACTTAGGCATTGTCTTTTTTCTTTTTTTTTTTTTTTGCCCTACGATTGTGAAGAAAGATAGCTAATCTCAATGCCACATCAAACTAACTTTATGCATAACTCTACATCTTGACAATATCTTGTACTATATCTTCTTCCTTCCTATTTCTTCATTTTTCTTTCAAATTCAAACCTCTCTTTATCTCTATTCCACACATGCACACATACACTAATTTTCTTAATGACGGTGTAAGCCTATAGCCATCAGAGGGTGCAAAAATGATATATATGTTTAGAAGCTATTAATAAAAATGCCATAACATTTCTAGTTTTAGAACTTTGTGTTTGTATGAGAAACTTAAAAAAGTGTAATTTAAATTATAAGACAAAATGTATAAATGGATTACTTAGTCACATGATGTTATAAGAAATTAAAACTTACCTGCAGCATTTAAACTACCATATATATCAACACCCTTATTATGGGTGAAAGATGGGAACAGCATGTAGAAGGTGATTCAAGAGATAAAATCATGGTAAGAAATAAAAGGAACAGATTTTACACATACAATTTTAAAGTAGTCATAAAGAAAATTATTTCCTACTTACAGCTATTCTCTGTTCGAATTCATCACTTGGTACAATTGGAATTGAACCTCCATTCTTTCCAAATTTACGTTCTAAAGATCGCTGTACACTCTCTGAATGTAAAAAGTCAATAATTTGATTAGGATTAGGAACAACAAAATAATGTCTAAAAAAAAATTAATAAAATGCAAAAGAATTATTCACATCTGCAAAGAGCTAAACAAATTAATCAAAATCAAAATATATATTCTGTCATGTGTGGCCGGCAGTTTGGGAAGTGGGAGGAACTGTCTCTATTTTGACTTTTCTAGGGTTTCTTTCTAAAAGCTAGATAAGCAACAGATTATTATGCCTTTTAAATTTTTGAGCTATCTTCCATCGTTTTTTAAAAATAAATGTTTGTAAGGTACCTTACAACAGATGAACGAAATGGAGAAAAACGCTTTCAAAGTCAGAGCAAAAAATAGAACTACCAATGAGCTCAAATTAAAAGTAACCAGTTGATTGGACCAAATCTCATAGTATCCTAGTCCTAGCCCTAAGACCTATAAGAAATTAAAAAGACTTGGAAGTTATAAATAAATTGTTGCAGATCTAGTGGGACCATTGATCAGCTGTTTATTCACATTGGCAACAACAGATTAAGGGGCAAGGACAAGAAAAAAAATTACAATTTCGTTTACTTTTTTATGAACAATTGTCATGATCAATATAATTTTTTACAACATAACCTATTATTATACTTGAAACTGTTTAATTTGAAAACTTCAAATTTGCAGAATTTAAGAAATTAGGGTCTATAACAACATGTAAAATGTGAATTATATATTTCTTAGTCGATGCGGATTAACTTTCAAAACCCACTGAATCTGAGAGTAATGAGTGAATACATCAGTAGCCAGTAAGAAAGGCGAGGAAATATGCTTCGTTTTGATAAGTCACATGATGGGTTTGTGGTTGTTGATCAATAACAAAAATGCTGCTCATTAGATTTAGATTTTGACCATCCATCATAAACCATCAAATAGTTAAATAAATACTTTTCTGTTTTACTTAACATTTCCATGGATAAAAGAATAATTAGGGGGTCAAAAACAACCGAAACCCCAAAATCAACAGTTTTGCTTAAAACTCCTTTATTTCGACTTGCATCTTGATAATAAGCTCAGTGATAAATTCATGCTTCTTCCAGATATGATGCACATATCATAAGAAGTAACAGATTTCACAAATAAGACTTATTAATAATAATGTGCAGTTTAGTTACTCACCCAGAAGATAATAATTAGAATCACGTTCATATTTGAAAGTCAGACGGCCATAACTGACATGATTAAGATTTTTCAGCCACTCAAAGTAAGACACAGTTACACCACCAGCATTGATGAAGAGATCCTGAATGATTGAAGGAAAAGCAAAATCAGTTATTTATTATTATTATTATCATTATTATTGCTATTATCATCATCATCATCATCAATCATCTACAATCATCATCATCTTCATTATTATTATTATTATTATTATTATTATTATTATTATTATTATTATTATTATTATTATTATTATTACTATTATATCCAATGACATAACTAAGAAAATACAGGCATGAGTATCTAATATCCTTTTATATGTAAGAAGAATAAGACATTCAAGCAAATTCATGATAGACTAGTAAACAGAAAAGAGACCTACTGGAATAATCAACACATTCTTTTTCAGAAGAATTTGGTCTGCTGCCATGGTAACTGGTCCATTGGCTCCCTCAGCAATGATCTAAGTGTACAAAAAAATACAAAAATCAATTGACATGATTTATATGAATTTGTAATGGTTGAATAGGTTCCATTTACAGCTTGGGG
>JBCJKE010205092.1:0-10099 GCA_039654525.1 Melibe bucephala
AGAGTGTGGCTGGGCACCCATACTTTCTAAAAATAATACTAGCCCAGGCGTAGCAATGACATTGCTACAAGATCGTCAATAATGACGCAAAAGGCATATATATATATTAACATATATATTAACATGCTGATAAAGTTCTTATATAATGTACAACATTAAAACAGTGAAGTGTGAAGTTTCTTTTGCGAGTGAATTTATTTGAAATTGACATTGAAAATGAAGCAAGCTCCTCTTTTGTTTAGTGTTAAAATGTGTTATTGATTCAAAGCCACCAAGTCACAGTCATATTCATATATTATAAACAATGGTGATGTGAGGGGAAAAGGACAATCATGGAAAAAAATCACATCCGAAAGGATATAAATTAATGAGAAGGAAAAAGAAGACAGAGAAGAAAAAGTCTCAAATACATTATTCCTATTGTTTATAAAACATAACCTTGTTATCATAATTGGGCAAAGCATTTTAATTAAGAAAAGTGCAGGTCATAAATTTTTAAAGGAATATTAACAGATTTAATCATAAATAAAGCTTATACCATACTACAACATTTTTTTTCTTTTGTAGGGCTCACAATCCTCTGGGTTGGTGGATTAGTGAAAAGCTTGATGGTGTAAGAGCATTTTGGAATGGTCGCTGTTTTTACTCAAGACTTGGGAATGCCTTCTATGCTCCAGAATGGTTTACAAAGGTGATGAAATACGTCTTTCATTGGTTTCTCTTTCTTTCTTAATAATCAGAGATATTTTAAAACTTAATAAAGAAGGGATATGCATGTATTTTCATGTCATCCTTCTGCCGTAACTGCCCTCACCAATATGAATGTGAGACAGTTTGGCTTCTGCTTCAGGCGTGAAAAAGGCACAGAAAGATCTTCTACTTCTACCTAAATACCCTCTATCCACATCACACTCAATGGAACACTAATCTAACTGAAGAATACATGCAAATTCTACAAACTAGGATTTGCTGTACCAGTGTAACAACTTGGCAGTGTAGTTTGAAGGAGAAGAAGAAATAGAATAGGTCTATGTAAGTATTGTAAGGATGACTTTTGAAACAAAACTATGTTTGTTTATGAATGTACGGTACCAGCCAAAAACATTTGGTTTGTCTATAGTTTGACCATATTTCCAGTACATCTGATTTCAGTTTAACAGTGTTCCATTGTATCTTCAGATAAATATTTTGCATTAAATTACAAAAAACAAACAAACAACCAAAACATAAAACTATAGACACAATAATGCTGTCTGGAAGAAAATGGAAGTTTTTCTCATAGTTTGCACATGTTTTTTGTAGAGTATGGCTTATGTCTCTCTCAATGGGTGTTACTGAGATTTCAGCATCTATAAATATGTTTCATTATTAAAATAAGTTTCTTTGGTGCAATAGACTTGATTGATTATGAAATGGTAACTCCTAAATTTAAAGTGTTCAAGACTTATGAGTCACTCTGCCAAATGCTATTAAGCCAATAAAAATAAAAGAGATACTGCATTTGGACTCACAATTGCAGATCACCATGTTTTGCAAATTGTGTATATTGTAGTGACATAATTTACATGTGGTATAATGGATACTGTAGATTGTCTTAACATTGCATGTATAATGTTCATTATAATGTTAGGTATCAAGACTTTTTACTTGTATTATCAACCTGAGTGGAATAATGAAATACATTTTGAATGTATGTTTTCAGAGCATATTCATGCATTTGCTCATAGGAATTTTTTTTTGTCAGAATGAGAAAAAAATATCGGTTCTGAGCTCTAAGCTATTAGGTGGTAGCTAGTGTTAAACATATCAATCTTCATCCTATGGTAACTTACCTACAATATCTAAAGTAAAAAGAATAAAGAAAACCTCACACTGTATGAAAACAAAAAAAGGTTATTTGAAAAGCCACATGGCTGGATATTTTTATATCGTGTAATCATGCTTTAATTGTATTACATACAGGACCTGCCAAAAGATATTCACCTAGATGGTGAGCTCTTTGGTGGAAGAGGCCAATTTCAATCTACAGTCAGCATCGTGAAAACACCAGAGAGTCCTAAATGGAAGGACATCAAATATTATGTAAGGATTTTTCAAAACATTCAATGTCACTCCTTGTTAGACCATTCCTAACTCTTTAGTTGTCTGTGGTAAATTCAAACTCTACCTGCAAATTTTAACGTGTCATATAAACATTGATACATTATCATCAGACTTTTGCTCCCCTTAGTAGGTATGTGTGTGTGTGTGTGTGTGTGTGTGTGTGTGTGTGTGTGTGTGTGTGTTTGTATGTGTATGTGTGTTTGAAAAAGATTGATTTAATTCAATAGCATTGAACACCCTAAAGAGGCAATTAAAAAGCAGTCTCATAATTACTCATTAGTGTAAACCATAATGCATGTATTGACATGCCTGGCCATGAGAAATAAAAGATTAAAGAAAAATTGAACATTAAACTGACAGATGATTTTATGTGAAACTGGTCAACATATTGTAATGTAAGTTACATTCGTGATATTTGTAGATAGGTATTAAAAAGCACAATGGTGGTTACTTGAATAGACCTATACGATGTTCCAATGCAATGCTTTTGTTAGCACTTAGAAAAAGCTGACAAACTGAGTTGAACTGAGAATTCTTGTCAATGTGCCATAACATAGCTCTAAACTAGTGACTCTACATTCTATTCAACTGTCTATTCAGTTTTCCAGAACTTAATTCAATTAACATTTGTTTTACTCAGGTGTTTGATGGTCCACATATGGGAAAAGATCTTTTTGAGAAAAGATTGAATACCATCAAAGAGTATTTTGAAGATGTACAGTGAGTGAAATTTTAATAATTTATTTTGTCATAAAGGAAGTAATTATTTATCAAACAAGTTATTTGGTTTGTTTTCCTCTCACACTCATAAGAGAAATTATCTATTAATACAAATTAGTACATATTGGTTTTGGTACTGCCATTTGAAATCTGTCATTTAATTTGTCAGGGGTAATTTTTTTCTTTTTCATTTTTTTTTTAAAGTTTCAAAATCATAAGCTCTAATTGAAACATTCTGTACATTATCTCTCTTTTTAAATATCAGACCAGAGTATGCAGTGTTTGTTGAACAAACAAAATGCGTTAGTAAAGAACAGTTGGACCAGATGCTCACAAGGATCTTGAACATTGGTGGAGAAGGTTTGATGATACGACAACCAAAGTCTATATATGAAGCAACCAGATCTAAAACTCTGTTGAAGATTAAAAAATTTTATGATGCTGAGGCAAGTATCCTTGTTTAAGATTTCCATTCATATGATTTCCTTCTTCTTTTTTTTCCCCCATAAAGAAATGAATAAAATAATTTGTAGTACATGTTTAGAATTGTTGGTCTATGAAACCAATCATCATTAGCATTGTATACTGTATCCTTTCGCTCCAACTCCAACACTCACCAAAAAACAAAATCTTAAGCAAAACAATCTCACCTCAAGTCCATTGCATAAGTATTGGCCCAAAGGCCAACTCTGAGGCCACAAGAATTATATTATTTGATGAATGGAAATGAAGATTTAATCCAGGATACGAATTAGGCAATGTCATTTGATCGGAAAGAGGTGATGCTTTTAAATGAGGAATATGTTAAAAGAGGTGAATAATCCTTATCTTACTAAGTAAAAGAGTAATTATTGTCATCTTAAAAGTTTAACTACTCAAATATTTATATACTATTTACAGGCTATTGTCATTGCTCATGAGAGGGGCAAAGGAGTGAACCAAAATCGATGTGGAGCTCTTCGGTGTAGAATGGCTTGTGGAAAGGAATTTTCTGTTGGATCAGGGTGAGAAATTTAATGTCACCATTTATATTTTAGTTCTTATTTTTGTTCTTACTTTACCCTGTGTGTGCATTTTGCTTTGTTTGCTTTTTTAAAATAGTTTATTAGACAGGCAGTCTTCAGCATCACTCTGGATAAGGGAATGCTTGATGGATTTATTGAATAGCTGTAACAGAATAATTCCTAGTTATTGTGATGGGGTTTCTAGTTTGTGTTGAGCGATCTTGGTGGGATGAGAAGAAAGATGTCCATTTCAAATGTTAACTTTGACATCAGAAATTTAAGCTCTTCCAGTGGCTGTTTTCTGAAGCATCTTTTTAAGTATGTAATGGAATTTTCATACATTTTTATACATTAAAATATTTATGCTTGTAGCTTCAAATTGGCCCTTATTTTTTTTTTTATATATTAGCCTGAAACAGAATGTGTGTTCCTTCAAGATCTCAAATTAGATTCTGTGCTAAGTGGGTTTCTTTTTCCCCCAAAAAAATTCACAATGTTATTAGTTCATGTGATTGTATGCTCTCTTTCTAAAATACTTGCTACGATTTATCTGCTACTGTTATGAAACAATATAGAGTTAGCAATGATATTGGCCATTGTCAGTCATGAAAAATTTGAAAAATTGTTCATTGATGATTTGAAAGATGTAATATTTCATCTTTCGTCGCACATATTGGAAGTTATATTTATCATAATTACATAAGTGGAGAGGTAAGAACAAGTCCATACTCTTAATCAATTTAATCTAGGGTCCCAGACCTACCATTCAATATCATTCGTAGGCAATCATTGTTACCAATACTTCAGGCCAACTGTGTATAAATACACAAGCGATCATTCAGCAAAAACATGCACATGCAGTTCAGACATTGAGTGTGTCTACATAATCAAAGCAAACAGCAACTTCATGTATATTTATATTTCAGTCTAACTGATAAGGACAGGAATCATCCACCTAAAATTGGCAGTATAATCACATATAAGTTTCAAGAGCTGAGTAAAGGTGGAAGTCCACGTTTTCCCACATATGTTGGTAAGTGAAAAATATATCAGTTGTCACAAAATAACAGTTTTTACCCAACTTCAGTTGATAATAGTTAATTGAAACTTGGTTAACCATTACTTCCACTTAATCACATTTTTTTCTTCTTAGAGTCAATTTAATTATTTATTTCAAAGTTATTGGTTACTCACAACTGGCTTTTATTAATTGAACTACAGGAGATACAACCACATCCAATGACCCTTACTTACAGTCCAGTCGATGATTTATTCATTCTCCTACTGCATTAACTCTAACAAGAATTAAGAATAAATTTCACCTTTAATCTTTCTCCCTGACTCGATTGAGAAACTAAAGAGAGGGCAATCTATCACTTAGAGGGCTAAAAATATCCAAATCAAAACTTATTTAAGATTTACCACAGCTTAAGGAAAGAAATGTGAAGGAAAATGAAATAACTATGAGTGACCTATACATGAGAAAGCTGTCAGCTTTCATCATTATGAGCTTTTATTTTTGTTCAATTCAGGGATCAGAATTGATATGACAGAGCCAAAGGACGCTGAGATTCGGGCTGTACTGGATGAAGATGAAGCTTGAAAATCATCATCATTATCATCATCATCATCATCATCATCATCATCATCATCACCATCATCATCGTCATCGTCATCTTCATTGTCATCATCATCACAGTTGTCATCGTTGTCGTCTTCATCATCATCATTGTTGTTGTTATTAATATTATTATTATTGTTGTTATTTTTACATGTATTATTATTACCAATGTTATTATATTACCATCATTATAATTATTATTTTCATCATCATCATCATCATCATTGTTATTATCATTATTTAAAAAATATAACCAATGTAGCAATGATGAACAGAAACAAAATTAGATATGAAATATATTTAAATGGAATTTATTTGGTGCCAACTGTGCTGTGATTTTGTAATATACCTAATATCTAGTATACCACTATTTTCGTAAATGTGATTTTCTTAACCTTCTTTAACATTCATAACATAAATTTTAACAAACGATTTTTATCAAGATTTAGTGTAATCCACGTCCCTTGTGTTATTAAGACATAATCCATATTCAGTATGTTATGTTTTAAAAATGAATCTTCAAAATTACTTTTTTTTTTTTTTTTTTACTACTCCCTGTCTATATTATACCTTAATATAAGTCATGGCATGTGACATTGTGATTCATGTTCAATGAATCTATCAGAAAATATGAATTTTGTGATATTTACTTCATAAAATTATAATCTTCTTTAACTCATCCATTTTTCCAGTTACAGAGTACACACGATCAGGTCATAGAGAAGAAAGTAGTGGTCTTGATCTTCAAAAAATAAAAATTTAAATGATCCACTTTTTACTTATGGTATGCATTTTATTTTATTACAAAAAGTAAACAGCATGACATATTCTTTATAAACACCTTTATTCCCTTTTTACAGGTCATAAAGCTGTCCAAATATTTATTTAACAGAACTACATCATCGCCATTTTAATCTATTTAATACTTTGTTCACAGTGCCACATACTTTTATAACAATTAATTATAAAGATTATTTTCCCTTTAATTTCTTACATGTTTGAATTCTTAAGAAAATACCTTTTACATTGCAATAATGTTCTCTTTGGTTTTACTAAATATGTGATATAATAAACTATATTCTGGTGAAATATTTTCAAAGGGAGCACCATGGATTATTTATTTATTTATTTATTTATTTATTTATTTATTTATTCATTCATTCATTCATTCATTCATTCATTCATTTATTCATTCATTCATCTGTTTTTTGTTTTTTTTTTATTTATTTATATATTTATTTATATGTCTTCATTATTGTTATGCATGCAAATTCAAAATTTGGATGATTTTGCCTACTTTTATTACATATGTCCCACACCTCTGAGTATATATGGAAAAATTGCCTTTCTTGTAATAAATAAAAAAAACCTGTTTGGAAACATTTCTTATTAGAAAGGTCTATTGTGATATTTAATTAATTGCTTTTTAATCGACTGAACCATAGCTGAGTGGAGCCTTCTCCCAATTCCAACCATTGACAACTGTAGCTCACTGGAGCAATTCTATCACCAACATATATATGTTAGATTGAGGCCTAAATGGGAATTTTTATGTTTCTGTTTAGTGCTGTGATGTAAAGACATCTGTGTAGAATGATCAAATGTGTAGAATGGCTAATCTGACCGATGAAAATAAAGATCAACATCAATTATGTCATGTGTATATATAAGTCTTAGAATGTTATTAAATTGCATTGATGTCTTTTATACTAAAAAACAACAACCAAACAATTAAAAACAACATTATTTCAAGTTTATTCCTTTCAATGGCCAATGGAATGATGATCTATTTTAGGATGTGCTTTTAGACTGCTTTTTCAATGCTTATAAGCCTCTTTCACAGTGCCACATTTATTTGTGATGTTTAGATCTCATCCATATATGCAATGAAGAGCAGAATCTGTTAAGCAGATATTTTAGCACTATGTACATTGCAATAATCATTAATTAATTATCTGTGTGTTTTTCTTTATCTGTGTCTTTTTATGTTTATTGATCTATGGACATATTGATTAATTAATTAATCTTTTATTAATTTATTTCTTGATTGATTCATTTATGTATCAACTACTTTACATACAGATATTTTCGCAGATGTTTTAGCGCTATGTACTTTGCAATAATCATTCATTAATTATCAGTGTGTATTTCTTTATCTATGTTTTTAATGTTTATTGATCTATTGAGTTATTTATCAACTAGTTTACATACATTGTATGTATACTATGTGTAAGAGATGATTTTCAAAAATAAGATATGTATTGCTTATTATCTTAAAGGTTAATTAATAATGTGCTGTTGATCATCATCATATGAAATAATTTCGAATACAATTACAATTATGAACATTAGAGACACTAATTTTTTTGCTTTCATTAGGCCAAATATTTTCTCACATTATTAACTTACTTATTGAACATTTATTCCACTCAATCATGATTTTATGCTGTTTTTGGGTTTGTTTGTTTTTTTATTTTATGTACCAGCAACATACTTTTGTGAAAAAGGGAGTGTAACATGGGGTATTCTTTTCTAATATACCAAGGTTTATTATACTCATATTGAAAAGAAAGCAATAAAGAGGGAAAGAAAGAAAAAAAAAATGAAAGAAAGACACGAAGAAAGAGAAAAAGGAGAGAAAGAAAGAAAGAAAGGAAGGAGGAAAGAATGAGGAAAGAAGGAAGGAAGGAAGAAAGGAAAGAAAAAAACCCCAAATAGAAATAGAGAAGAGTGCTTGGCCATCATCGAGTTTGACTCATGGCCGTAAAGACGATAACTTGTGCACCACCACCCCATCCCCACATCCCATCCCCACATCCCACCCCCAATCCCCATCCCTTCACCCGTCCGTCCCCCGCTGCCCAGTCAACCATCACCCACACTCTATCCACACTCAAACTCGTCAAACAACTACAACAAACAAACAAAAACTCAACAACTACAACAAACAAATTTAAAAAAAAACAACAACCCAACAATTTATTGAAAAACGACTACAACAAACAAACAAAAACTCAACAACTACAACAAACAAATTAAAAAACAAAACAAACAACCCAACAATTTATTGAAAAAAAAAAGCAAAACAACCCAACAAAACAAACTAAAACCCAACAGCAACCAAAATATTGCCATAAAGGCAACCAAAAACAAAGAAAGAATCCGTAATCGGCATCCAAACCACGCGCTATTATGGCCGGGACACGGAAAGTCTATTAGGGATGAAAGCAGTTTTGGGGCCCGCCATGATATTCCCGCCGTCTATAATTGTGATATCCATGTAGATAGGGGCGCTGGCAACACTGGGGGATTTCTCCAAAGCCACAATTATTACAGGCCGGCGATACCGGCTGCAAAAGGGTTATTTCCCCTTAGACAGGAAATCGGACGTGGTCGAATAATTTTGTTTATTGTTATCGTTATTATATCATATCGTAAATATCATGGGTATCGTCATCACTATTGTCATTGTTATTTGATTGTCAAATACGATGTGCATAATACAATAAATAATACAATGAATCTCTCTTTCACTTCCTCTTCCTTACTTTGGTCATGAATCATCATCATCATCATCATCATCATCATCATCATCGTCGTCGTCGTCGTCATCATCATCATCACCATCACCATCACCATCATCATCATCAGCAGCAGCATCATCATTATCGTCATCATCATCATCATCATCATCATCATCATCATCCTCCTCCTCATCATCATCATCATCATCCTTCTCCTCCTCATCATCATCATCTCTCTCTTTTTCTCTCTATTTCTTTTTCCTCTCGATCTCCACTAATCTATCAATCACGGAATCAATCGATCAATCAATCAATCAATCAATCACTGAATCAATCAATCACTGAGACAATCAATCACTGAATAAATAAATAAATAATAAATCACTGAATCAATCAATCAAACACTGGCTCGATCAATCATCCAATCGATCACTGAATCAATCAATTACTGAATCAATCAACCAATCATACACTGAGTCAATGAATCCCTGAATCAATCAATCAATCACTCAATCAATCACTGATTCAATCAATCAATCAATCACTCAATCACTGATTCAATCAATCAATCACTCAATCTAACAATCAACAACTGAATCAAGCAATCAATCACTTATTCAATAAACCAAACCCTCAATGATTCAATCAATAACAGATTCAATCAATCAATAAATCGGTCAATCACTGAATCAACCAACCAATGACTGAATAAATGTATCACTAAATTAATCAATCAATCTCTGTATTGATCAATCACTGATTCAACCAATAAATTGATCACTGAATCAAGCAATCACTGATTCAACTAATAAATTGATCACTGAATCAAGCAATCACTGATTCAACCAATAAATTGATCACTGAATCAAGCAATCACTGATTCAACTAATAAATTAATCACTGAAACAATTAGTCACTGAATCACCGAATCAATCAATCACTGTTTCAATCAATCAATATATCTATTTTTAACTCTCACCTTTCGTATCCCACTATCTCACGACTTCTCTCCCTTAATGTCTTCAAACTATTTTCATTCATATTCCCATCCCCTCTCTGTCTGTCTGTCTGTCTGTCTGTCTGTCTGTCTGTCTGTCTGTCTGTCTCTCTCTCTCTCTCTCTCTCTC
>JBCJKE010205314.1:2237-17012 GCA_039654525.1 Melibe bucephala
TATCTAGATTTTAGGCTGTGTACATTGCCATTTATCTAGATTTTAGGCTGTGTACATTGCCATTTATCTAGATTTTAGGCTGTGTACATTGCCATTTATCTAGATTTTAAGCCATTTATCTAGATTGTAAGCTACATGTATATTTTTCAGTCTCTTTGAATAATGCTTAAGCGCTTTTTAGTGGCTGAGCAGTTTTGAATTTGTTTGATGGTTGCCTCGTCTAAACTGTCTCTTTGTTCCCGGTATCAAATAGGAGCATATTATAGGAGGCCTAATTTCTTATCTAAATCTTGGAGATATCGAGAGAAATTGAAACGCTGCAGCAAATAATGTACTTTACTTACGACCGTTGTGTCGTACGATGAATCATTTCCTTCACTTTAAGTCATATCATTATTTTCTAATGTGCTGTTGTAAGTGCCGTTTATCAGCTTTTCTGAAAACGGCCTGTTTGTGTGCGTGTCACATACAAAGGTATCGTGTTTCAATTGTGTGTGTATGTGTGTGTGTGTGTGTGTGTGTGTTGTATTTTCCATTGTTTTTATATTACTTGATGGCGGTCAAACTACACGGCCCAACTCTCTTCTAGCAGATATTCGTGAATGTCTTTCTTTAAACCCATTTTCATGATATTATGCTATTTATAATAGTAAACATTCTCTGTCCTGGGTGGAAGCACTTTCCTGTGTCGATGTTGTCGTTGCATCTGGGTGGAAAGATACGGTTTCTACCCCTCTATTCGAGTGCCGTCACATCGCTTGACTGATTTGAGTTAATGTTGTAACCTTGTTGTCATCATTGCTCGTGTCTTTATGATCATCCTCGACGTAGATTGCTGTGTGTGGACTCTATGGCACTGTGTGGCGTTCAGCCTTGTTGTGTGGTCGTCTTGTTCACACTGCGCATGTCTAATTGCCAGGCTTTTATTTCAGCACACATTTACTCCTACATAACGGACAAGAGATGCCAACCCAGTCTCAATTGCATGCTTACGCTCAAAGCACAAGGAAGAGGCCTTACATATATATACTCTTCTCATGTGCATTTTATGGTCCTCTTTACAGCACCTTACACATTTTTCAAAGGATTCCATTTAATTCTCTATCCAACTCACAAGATCTTTCAATTCTTGCCCACCTTCAAAGCCAGGTACTCATTTTAAGCAAGGTTAAATTGAGCAAACGGTTTTATACGCTAACTACATCTTCCAAGAACTCGTTGTGAGTTCCGTATTCGAATCTTTGACATCGGTATCGAATGTCCAAAAATTGCTGCGATTCCCACAATGATGAGGGCGAACAAGGACTTGGATGTGCGAAGACGGGGTGGAATATGCATATTGATATGGATAGGATACGCAAAGCACGGATTAGGTACGCAATTTGTGGATATGTATGCAATTTGTGGATAGGTACGCAATTTGTGGATAGGTACACAATTTGTGGATAGGTACGCAATTTGTGGATAGGTACGCAAATGATGGATAGGTACGCAAATGATGGAAAGGTACGGAAATGTCGGAAATGAACGCAAACGGTTGATTTGACATTCAAAATGAAGACTCGATATTCAAATTATGGAAACGATACGAAAAAAGGGACAGCTAAAGCTGCTTCTGCATATATTTGGTATCTGTAAAACACGTGACTTTCCACTGGATGAATCTACAAGTATTTTTACCGTCCTGCATACGCACATTTACAAGTGTCTTTAAATCGTGTTGGTATCATACAATCTACGTACATCTGCTCTTTGAAAGATGCTACTATGTTGTACATAATACACACACATACACACGCGCACACACATATACATATATATATATATATATAAATGCATGATATTCGCATAGCAGTGTACGTAATTGTGGCCAGTTTCAATAGGAACTAATAGATATTCCGTAGTCATGTACAATGGAAAGTTGTAGGTGTCACATTCAATGTTTACCGCTTAAAATATCGAAATAAGCATCACATTTATGGTTGGCATCTCTGCTGAACACGTAAAACCTGTTTAGTTTTTTTCTTTTCTTTTTTTTTTTTTCTTTTTTCTTTTCTTCTTTTTTTGTTTTGTTTTGTTCGTTCGGTACTTTTTTTCTTGTTTTGTTTTTTTTTTTTTTTTTTTTTTGTGTTTTGTTTTTTTCCTTTCTATTTTTTTTTCTTCTTGCTTTTTTTTTTTTTTTTTTTTTTTTTTTTTTTTTTCTTTTCTTTTTTTTTTTTTTTTTTTTTTTTGTTTGTTGTTTTTTTTTTTTTTTTTTTTTTTTTTTTTTTGTTTTGTTGTGTTTTGTTTGTTTCCTTTATATTTTTTTTTCTTCTTGCTTGTTTTTGTTTGTTTGTGGCTTATTGTTGTATTTCGTTCTTTAGTTTGGTTTTAGCTTAGTTTGTTTGTTTGTCTGCTTGTTTAGTTCATACATGAAATTGATTTAGTTTTGCTTTCTTCTTTGCCGTTTGTTAGTTTGTTTGTTTTTGTTTATTTTTTTACGTTTTCTTTTCTTTTCAGGTTAGTTTTTTGTTTCTTTCCTTATAATGTCGTAAAATCTATTTCAATTTTTTTTTAGAATTGTTTTGTTAATTGTTTATAGAAGTTTCATTTAGAGCTGCTCTGTATTATATAATTTATACATTACAAATCTTTTCTATCGATTCATCTTAATTTGTGTCTTTCCACGTTTAAAAATACTTGCGTGTTACTTCTGTCTTAACATGTGTTTGAAATCACTTGTATTTTCGTTTCTCTTTTCGTTTTTACTTACAGACTTCAACATTATATCTTCTTTTTTCCATTTTCTTATGTTGACTTTTTAAACTTTTTTTATTTTTCAATTTGAACTTTTAAACAGTATTATTATTATCGCTATTATTTAGTATTATTATCATCATTGGTACTTTTGTCAGTGTGTAATTATTTACCATCATAAAAGTAATAAAAATGTATTTCAGTTTATCGTTTTTGTTTAATGATTTAATTTAATTCTCAATTGATCGAAAAAGTTTAATAAATATTTTCATAACTCAAAAAAAAAAAAGAAAAAAAAAAAAAAAGAAAAAAAGTGAGCCTGTTTGATAGAGAAAATTGACTTTCAATCAATTCAACGCAATATGATTGAAACTATGCACAATATTGCTACATAATAGCAGGACAACTGTTTTACGTAAATTAAGAGTCTCATGGTAGCAATGTAGGGTAAGCCTTCAAAGTATACGACACTAAGAAGAGAAATAACCATATGATAAAAAAACAAGCAAAAAACAACATTAGAGCATGCTATTTGTGCATTAAGAGATGGTCATAGCAAAATATGTTTTGTTATGGATGCTATTCATGCTGCACGCAGTGAGTGATGATTTTAACGAAAGTTTCGTAGTGCAAGGGACACAACTGTTAAATAGTTGTATGATAGTTTTTATTCAATTTGAGTTATTGCCCCTGTTGTGGTCTCCAGTCAGAAGAAAGTATAATATAGTCACTCGATGAATAATACGTTAAGCTGAAATTGTTGTTCGACTTATGTTTTGTATTTTATTGTATACATTCGACTTTGTTGTTCATAAGAGTAATTTACTTTAGGCATTGCAAGCATCGCATTATTAGTTTTACAATAATGAATTATTCAACGTTACTGCAAACCAAAAAATCGCATATTCTAGGTATTGAGCTTTCAGGAAAATTAATTGATATATGTCTAATTTATTTGATATTCTACGTATAAAACTTTGAATATTTATCAAGAGGTAAGAAGAGAACCCTTTAATTTCTAAGACAAAGCAATAATAATTTAGTAATATCATAACTACATGACTCATAAAGCAAATATAAGAAAGAAGTGTATTATTATGTGTGTCAATTTTTGATGTGTGATATGTAATGTTTACGGGTAAAAATAATCCTGCTAACAGTGACAATTTCTGAGCTCAGAGTACACGCCAAGCTCTAATGATTCAATGATGATCAATTGGCGTGTTTATTTTTAGCATTTTTCTTGGTTTAGCATGGGATTTATTTATTTTTTTATTTTTTTTTATTTTTTACTTTTTTTGGGGGGAGGGGTAAGGTTTGGGGATCGAAACGGGCATGGGAAGTGCCGTTTGGTTAAAACGGGAAGTAATGATGTCTGTTGCCATAATGCTGATGCCGTTTCTGTTTCCTCGTTGTCATCGCTGTGGCTTTTATTTCTCTTTGTCTCTTTTGAAAATCATTTAAACATTCATCATCCATTACCACTCACTGAGCTTCTGTAGGATCTATAAGAGAAATGAATTTGATTACAACACATCCATTTATCTGATATTCCATTATGTAATATTGTATCATACTATAATATAATGTGCTATGATTATTCCTGTTATGTTATTTTATATTACCATGCATTTTTCATTCAAATACAAAATGGGGCGATCTAAAGTGATAAACTTAGATGTTTACAGTAAATATTCCTAGTTCATAATATCTTACTCCACAGATGCAGCAAGATCACCATACTGATATGAAACTTCGTTCACCCCAGTCAGTCAAACGCGTCTTTAATTCTCAGACTTGCATGCTTATTTATCTATAATTCTATTTGATATCCGTATTATCACAGTATCGCATAGAGCATAGTATCTTTCTTTAACCATAGCTTTCCCAAAACACTCATAAGCAATCTCACCCACCAACGCACAGGGACACACTCATACTTACACGCACGCACACACACACACACACACACACACACACACACACACACACACACACACAGCCCTTTTTGTCCCAATGCAATGTGTAGAACGAATCCAAAGCATGTCCATAATTGACCACTTGTCTATTGATTCTATTGACCCGAGATTGTCTGGGCCAACCATGTCTCTACGCAAAGGTCAATGTCTTCAAATATGGACAGTGTGGTCTAGCAGTAACACGCTCGGCTCACAATCGAAAGGTTGCCGGTTCGAGACACGCCGCGGGCCCTTGGGAAAGGTTGTCCATGTATACCACATTGTTCTCACACCACTCATGTGTAATGAGTACCTGGACGCAAAACAGAGTTGTCTCCGCGTCCGAGGAAAAAAATTGAGTGCGCCTAACTGGCAGCATGCGTTCTGTCTTATGCATTCAGTGTTGCTGTTGGCAAGGGACCGTCACTCTGTAAAGAGCTTTGAGCACATTTCGTGGATATTAAGCTATCTAAAATAATAGAATAATAGAAAGTTTACATTTTATAATCAAATCTCAAAGTACTTTTGATTTAATTCAATAAAAATAGTGGATCCTTACCCCCAATCTTGCCCACGATATTTTCTAAACTATATAGCATGACGGAGTTGATTTTAACATTGTTTCTATTGCAGATGAATCAACAACAGAGGAAGTATTGATATTTTTTATGAAATATACAAATTTAGCGTAATTTACACATTTAATTTTCAGTCGCGTATTTATTCTTTATTTAAAATATGAACTATACATTTATTTAATAGATGACTTGGTGAAGAAAAGAAATATGCATGTTGAAAATGTACGGATTCTTAACAATTTCAATATAACAAACTGTTATTCGTAATCATTAATTATTTCTAATTCTCATTCTACTTTCTCCACTTTTTCCCCATGTGCATCTGTGTGCTGATGGTATCGATACAGATAATCGCCGTCATATCCGTGTTCTTCATCGTGATCTCCATTTTGTCCTTCTGCTTAAAGACACACCCCGAAATGCGCGTGCCAGTGTTACGAAACGCTACGTCGGAAACCGCCGACGGCTCCAAAACGTGGCGCCTGGTGAAGAAGGAAACGGAGCCTCATCAGGCTTTCTTTTTCATCGAATGCGCGAGCAACGCCTGGTTCACTTTCGAGATCATCATCCGCTTCCTGGTGGCCCCAAACAAGCTGGACTTTCTCAAAGCGCCCGTCAACATCATCGACATTGTGGCCACGCTCAGCTTCTACCTGGACATCATGCTCACTGAGCTCAAGCAGGAGAGCGACATGCTCGAGTTCTTCTCAATCATCCGTATTATGCGTCTGTGCAAGCTAACACGGCACTCGGCGGGGCTGAAGATCCTAATCCATACGTTCAAGGCCAGCGCTAAAGAACTCATCCTCCTCATCTTCTTCCTCGTCCTAGGCATCGTCATCTTCGCGGCCCTCATCTACTACGCGGAGCGCATCCAGTACAACCCGGAGAATGACTTTGAGAGCATTCCGGTAGGCCTGTGGTGGGCCATCGTTACCATGACAACCGTGGGCTACGGAGACATGGCCCCCAAGACTTACGTGGGCATGTTTGTGGGCGCGTTGTGTGCCTTGGCGGGCGTGCTGTGCATCGCGCTGCCCGTCCCCGTCATCGTGTCCAACTTCGGCCTCTTCTACTCGCACACGCAGGCCAGATCCAAGCTGCCCAAGAAGCGACGGCGCGTGCTGCCCGTGGAAGCTCCCCGGCCCAAAGGTTCAAAGGCCACGGGGATGTCAGGGGGAGGGGGAGGAGTCGGCGGCCCGCAGAACAGGCGGATGAACGCCATCAAGCACAACCATCCTGGCTCTTTGGATGTAAAGATGAACCGAATAGGTAACGTTTCTGTCCAATGTGTGTCCGTTTGTTTGTTTCAATTATATTATGTCGTATTTTAGTATAAGCAGTAATAATTTAAAATTGCATTAAATTGATTACCTGATTAATTGTTTAAAATATAGTTTTTAATTTAGTATGGCATTATGAAAGTGTGTGTAGTTTAGATTATGATTTAGTTCTCGTAAGTCTAGCATAATTTATCTCTTTTAATCAAAGTTAATTAATCTTTTGATTTCTTAATAATTGGCATTCTATTCCTTGTAATATTTCTAACCTTAGGGCAGTTTAAATGTATATCATCTAAATATTTAACTATGTTATTGCTAAATTTAATTTTAAATTTCAGGCTCACAACACAAGAATGTAAATTATTCTTTCTAGGTCATGCGATGAAAACTATTATTATTATTATTATATTATTATGTCTTTTTATACATGTTACAACGGGCAGTTCTTGTGACTAAATGTCTTGTATTCGTTGTTTCAACGGTCTTAGTGGAATGCCGTTTACGATATATGTTTGATTGTTTATTTATTTGTTTGTTTGTTTGTTTGTTTATCTGTGTAAAGGGCAGAGCCTTCTGTCGAGAAATGGTCTGTGTTTGGTGTTCAACAGGGAAACCAATGAATCTTGTCCACGTGCCAACATTTTGTCGTCTTTTGTCACCTGGGTGTTGATTTTTGTCCATCTTTTCTTTTTAGCCCATTGTATGTCTTGTCATTTTATTAAAGTTTGATTTGTTGCTGTTTTCATTCAACGATAGTCTGTCTGTGTATGTTTCAACATTACCCGTGGAATCGGTTCATCATCTGAACGATTCTTGACTTAGGTGGTAATTGTTGAGTTCTATATAGTTGGAGGCGGACTGGACGGCCACTTGCATATATTTTGAAAAAGAAAAAGAAAGAAAAGCAAAACGCTGAATTAAAAAAGAAAAGAAAAGAAAAAAGAAAAAGAAAGAAAGAAAGAAGAAAAAAAGAAAAAAGAAAGAGCAAAAAGAAAAAAGAAAAAAAGGCATTCGTTTCTGCTTTTATTATCCTGTCTTTGTTCTATGTTGTTTATGTAACGTTTGTGTTGAGGGTTGTTTCCGTACTGCGTCTTGTTACTATAAGCCTTTTGTTTACTGTATGACTGTATCTTTGCGTGTTCGTTTATCTGTCTGTATTTACTTATTATGTCCAACCAGTGTGTTTGCAACTCTTCATTACAAACTTCTTTGTATGTCCACTTTAATTTTTTTTTTCTTTTTGGATATTTTTCTTTATTTTTTTCGGTATTTCTTTTTATTTTATTTTATTTTATTTTTTTATTTTTTTGGGGGAAGGGCTGTTTTTGTATGTTGTTTTTGGTTTTGGTTTTGGTTTTTTTTTTAGGGGGGAGTTGGTTTCAAACAAATAGATATTGATAAAATAGTGAATGGTATAATGTATTGTTCGCTTCAATTTAAATAGACTAAAAAGAAACCAAAGCAACCCGATCCTCCCTTGCCAATTTTCTCTGTTTGACCTTGGTGACCTTCATTTGCACACATAGAGTTCAAGGTCGTCATAAGATCCAACACCTTGGTCCTCTTTGTAAATTTCTTAGTGTAGTATTTGTTGTCTGTTTTCTATTCATTCAACCGGGTGACTTCATTAAAGTTTGGATGCGATTGTGATCGTTTGGTAATTAAACAAACTTTGATTGGACTTAACCCTTTCAGTGCCAATCGACGGCATATTGTCACGAGCACGATTTAAATACTTGATTGCCATAAGCTCATATTAGGCACGAACATGATTTAACTCTTTGACTACAATTTGTCCATATATCGGGATGAGCACGAACGTGCTCATCCCGATATATGGGCAAATTGTAGTCAAAGAGTTAAATCTTGCTCATCCTGATGTATTGGCTTGTAGGGTTAATGCTATCCACTGACGAGTCATGAGACATGTCCACGTAGTATGCTTTGCATATTGTGGCTGCTGTGGTGAGCCTCCATTTCTGTCTGTTTTGTCTGCGTAGTTATTCGAGGTCTTGTGGCGTCTTGAACTGGATTTCCACCTTTCTGAGATCGTGTCTATTTATATTACGAGTGGTGTATTTGGTCGCCCTCTTCTCTTTGTCCTTTGATTGATATTGGTTGTTGTTTTGTTTTTGTTTTGTTTTTTTATTTCCTTCGTAAATTGACTTTCCAGTTAATTACTGTTAATGCCAGGTGCCATTTCTTGATCATGTCTGTTTGTCATCACATTCATTTCATCCATAAGCAACCCTTCCCGTTGATTGAATTCTTTGAAGTTAATCGATTTAGTCAGTTAATGCTTTTTTAATTCTGCTTTTAGTTCTCTTTAATCATGACGTTCTAAATTCTGGATTTAACCATACATCCTGATCACTCTGTTTAAGTCAGTTGCTGCTTTTTTCCCTTAGTTCCTTACAGCTACTTCCCTTTACTCAGGATTTGCGAGTGTCTCGATGTAAATTGATTGTGGCACTCTCTTCACTCGATTTAAGCTTATTGCTTGCTCGACTTACTTGTCTTAAAGCCCTTGCGTAGAATAGTCGTCCCAATATTCTACCTGGGCTGCTTCGTATATTTGTCTTGTGATGTTTTTCCACTCCGTCCTATTTACAGCTTTGTGTCGCAATTGTTCTTGGTCCTTAGTCGTCGTTAACTTGAGTGTGGCATTATGATATATTTTCCTCAGGATATACTGAAGAATTGGTGTCAAGATTGCTTTATTGCTCTAGTAATTATAGACGTCTCAATCTTACCTACTTCTCTTACGTCTCTGTATTCGACATTTTCGAATATTTCCTCCCGAATTGCTGAATTCATCGTTCTATTCCCCTCAACTGGTTTAAATCAATCTTTGCAGTCAGTTAAGGTTTTATCTTTTCTAAAGTTGCTGGAGTTTCAATGTCTCGCTCTAAATTTTTTTTTATTGATCTTGATATTCTCTTCTTTCGATTTGGGTTCATCTCTGTAGTTAGTTTGGGCTTTTCCGTTTTGTTTCCTACTACCACTTCTCATTTCGAAGCTTTTAGTCAATTATGCTTCTTCCTAATGTTTCCTAATTCTACATCTCTTCACTCGGTGTTTTTGAGCTGTATGATAAAACTTTCTGCACTTTTGAGTTTTCCAGATTGGTTATTGATAAAGTCGATTTTCAAGACATTGATAAAACAGTACAGTTTTTTTCATTGGGTTTATTACTACAAGAGATGATTTGTTTCGCTGTTGTGATTTAGAATAATCATTTGTTTAAGAATTGAATTTTGACTTTAGTTCAGTTTTAGACCAATTCCCAGTTTTGAATAATGTAACCCCAGTCGTTTGTCAAAATTCTTCGTTCATTTGCGTTTTCCCATGGAGTTTCATCGCTTAAGATTGGTTGCTCAGTTCGATATTAATTCTTACCGACAGATTATGTTTATTATTTTATTCTCATTATTTTAATTTCGAGGATTTTTCCAGTTGAAGGTTATTTAAGGCTAGTACTATTCTGCATTTCTCTATGCAGCGCTGTAGATGAGGTTGGTGGGGAGACTATTTTGAACATGTTTGACTGAATGATATTGTCTTCACTTAACAATTGACATTGGTTTGTCTTGTTATTGTTCATTACTGTTAAAATATGGGCTGAGAAATTATCATCGTCTTTCTTTCTTTTATTGCGTCGCCTTTGTTTTCCTGTATATTGAACACTTTTTAGTATCTTTCCTAGAATATAATGCGGACATCCCCCAAGTTACATTTTTGAAGTATTGGCTGAGTGGGGTTGGGTCTGTGGTTGGGGTTGTATTTATTTTTTGTTTTTATTGTATTTATCATTTTTATTGTTTGTGGTCTGTTTGTCAGTGTCTTTGTTAGTTGTCGCGCAGGTTTTACTGTTTTGTGTTCTGTTTTGTTTTGTGGGTTGTTGTTTTTAATTGTCAATTTGATCTCTATTACCAAGAAAGTTTTTGTCTCAGGGTTGCTTGTTATTATGTTATGTTGTTTTCTCTTATTTTCATCCACCCTGACCACCTTCTCGTCCTCCTCCTCCTCCTCCTCCTCGTTTAGCGGGACAACCCAGTGAGTAAAAATCCCAAAGTGCTAAGTCAATGCTGTTAAAAGCACCCACGTTTCTGTTGTTGTGACGACATCCTTGTGCTGTCTGTGTTGTGATGTTTAGAGGGCTACTTACAACTGGCCCAATCATTGTACTGTAGAGGCCTGCAGTATGATAATAATACTGTTGTACTAAGGCCCTCTTTTCTTCCTATAGAACGTAGTAGCTGTATTTCATTGCTTGTCTGTTGGAAACTTTTCTACTCCACGCCAATCCTCATGCCTTGCTCTTTTCTAGCAATTTCTATTCCTTTCTTGCATGACCTTGTTTAAAGAAATGATACGATTTTTTTTTAGAAAATGCTTTCGCTTAAAGCACTCTATCGCTGAAATTCTAGCTTAGACTGGGAATACACGAAATGTCCATTTCATGCTTTGGTCCTCGTAGTTTCATCTTCGTCTCTCATCGCGGATTCTTATATTATTTAATTATCATTCTGCTTCTATCAATTCCCTCTCTATCTTTTCTCCTTTTTATTTTGAATTGTTATATTTTTTTCTGCTGTATGATTTTTGTTTTATCTTCTGACAGACTATCGCTAAATATTGTCTGCTTTTTGTATGATATTCCTACTTTCTATCGTTTTATCGTTTCTTTTTGTTTTAATTAGATTTTATTTACTTGACCATTTAAACACCGTTACCTTATTTTCTTCTTTTCTTTCCTCCAATTTTAGATTTAAACATCCTCTCCTCTTTATCTTTTCTAAATTAAATTTGATTTGATTATCATTTACTTTCTTATTCTTTCATCGAATTTATTTCACAAGAGTAACATCCAACTCTTTAATCTCCCCTCCATTGATCCGGGCATCCGACATGAATTACAAAGCCAATAGATTTGTAGGACCCACTCAGGGGTGGGGAATGATCCCGGAAGGACTTATTCACCTGCTGTCGATCGTGCATTGGAAAAGAAGAAAAATGAAACAGTATCATATCATAGCAAACGCCTAGAAAAATCCTTATCTACAGGCCTTGGACATCCAGTGGTTCGAGAGAGAAAGCCAAGCAGTAACGAGAAGACCAGTCACTGTGTCGATTAGCACCTGTGTTCCAAGTTTAATTAATATTTATGATGGTACAGCTGGTTTTCAGCTTTGACAGCTGTAGCTGTTATCACCGTCACTGAGGCTCTTTAAGGTCATTTATATTTACATAAAATTTACTTTGCATTAAGAGTTAACTCGTAAACAGAAACCAGAAGAGCAATAAATGTCCCGTATGAAGATGACTGACTGGCTAATAAGAGATGGAGACGATGTTGAGCCCCATAAAATCTGTCAGATTCACTAACTTCAATGATCAGCTGACCATCTTTGCTTTGAGATCCATCTTGAAGGCCAGATATATTTCCGGGGGCATGTGCCATCTATCACCTGGGCATCGTCTGCTCAGAATGAAAATCCTCTCATAGTGCATGCCTAGCTCATTCTCAGATCCCCGTTCCAAGTTTCCTTCGTATTCTCCATCACATTACATCGGTGTCGTCTGAGTTGGCCCATTTCCTTCATGGCATTTACTCGTGACCTTGACTTGTAACTGCATGAAGCTGTACTTGTTGACGCGGGCCGACTCCATTGTCGTTTTCGTATTTATTTTATAATCATTACTTATGACTTTGTATCCTCGTCGTCTTATTTATACACAGTATAACCGTTGTATTTTAAACATCAATCTGTACGTTGTCTGTGGTGACCATTTCTCATTGTTCCTGTTGTGGTCAGTCGACAATATGGCTAGCAACCAAAGCGTCTGCCCTCTCGTTTTGATCCATGGCTTTTTTGTCTGCTAGCCAAACCAGGGAAACCTGGTCGTCGCGTATTTGTTGTTGTTGTTGTTGACCACTGCTCAGTGGTAATTTCTGCTCGTTTATGTATATTTGTAGTAATAATACTTTTTAATAATGCTATTTTTTATGTTGTTTCTTAATAACATGTTTTGTGTCTCGCCATCTCACTCACGGTGGCTCCACAGCCATTTTGTCCGTGTCCTTACCACAGTGAGAGTATGCTAATCGTAACAATGTTTTGCATTCTAACCTCGTTGGTGCAAACGGAAGAGCTGCATACTAATTTAGCATCACAACACTGTTTGCCTAGCTTTCCCAGCATTCGGGCTTTCCAACATGGAGTCAAAAGGGGTGAACATGCAGCCAGTGATCCTCAAAACGATACTAATTAACTCTGTCATAGTGCCAATCAATGTTGATGTTGTTGTCTTTACTAACTGTATCTAGTCTACATTATATTCAACATGAGTAAGATCTTTGATGTTCACACGATTATATTTTTCTATTTAAAACACTACAAGAGTAAAATGCCTATTATCCTATCATACATTATATTAATAGTACCGTGACTGTTATCATATCAATTTCAAGTCTTGCCTTTTACTCAGAAACATCGCTGCTTCTGTCTATGTCCCTTTCTTTTTTGTTTATTGTTGCCATTTATATAAATAAATGTTTGTGGGTTTCCTGCTGTCATTATTTCGTGTCCTGCAGCGCTGTCAATGTGTTTGGACTTGTTACAAAAGGCGACCTGTTCGGCTGAGTGTCTTGTTGTCCAACTGACAGCCTTTACGCCATAGTCAAGAATGCCCGTGTAAACATCATGATTTATTGGTTGATCAACATCACGTGATTTTGTTGTTGTCTCAAAACACATTGGACTCGTCCCCCAAAAAACAAAACAAAACAAAAACAAAACAAACCCAAACAAACAGACAACAAAACCGACAGTCCAATGTTTCATATTCTCTTTCCCCAGGGCTGGTGTATGTATATGTCTTGTTATGATGTATTCCACGTACATCTTGTTAGATATTGTATTTGTATACTGCTTCCTTTTCAAATGGATTTTAATATCGAACTATCGCCTTTCTTTTTTTGTTTGTTTTCTGTTGATTTTTTCCCCTTTTTTTCCTTTTTTTCTTTTTTTTTTTCCCTTTCTTTTTCTTTTTTGTTTTGTTTTTGTTTTTTTGTTTTTTTTTGTTTTTCGCTTCTGTCTCGTGTACATTTTCACGTTTACTCTCAACGGCATAGTACTGCTCACTAATATGAACTTCTTCTTTTTTTTAGCAAATAACTTCGTCCACGCTATTAAATGTGTTCTATGCATTACATTTCTACCCCCCCCCCTTCCACCCAACTACCATTGACTAGTGGGCTTCCCACAATCCACAGGTAAAACGGTGTCTCTATTTTATCCCTTCCACCCGAATATTTTTGCTTGACTCTTCAATTTCCGACTTGTTCTTGATCCTAATTTTCAAACTTGTGTGTGTGTGTGTGTTTGTGTGTGTGTGTATGTGTCAGTGTGTGTTTCCCGCCTTTCAGCCGATCTGTCTTTACCTATCTCTATTTCACAGTCTCCCTCTGTCTCTCTTTCTACCTGCCTGTCAATCTGTCTCTGTGCCTGTCTTGGTAATTATCTATCTCCGCCTCTGTCTTTGTATAGGGTCTGTGTCTATCTATCTGTCCATATGTCTATCTAGCTGTATATCTGTCTTTATGTCTATCTGTCAGTCTCTGTCTCTGTCTCAGTCTTTGTGGTCTCTGCTTCTGACTCCGTCTCCGTCTCTCTCTTCTCTTACTCTTTCACTGCTTACCTTTTCTGCGAAGATCTAAGGAGACCCTTTCTGTTTCTACCGTTTTTTCGACCATGTCGAAGATTTGTTAAGGCTCAGAATTTGGAAATTAAGATAGATTAAACGTATAATTTAGAGAAAAAAAAATTCCAAACAATTTCTTAAGAAATTAAGATGGAAATATAATACCCCAAACTTATATTTCTTTCAAAAAGCAAATATAATGACTTGAAAAATTCTATGTGCATAATCTGGCAATTCATAGGATCCTTTTCAGAAAGTTATAAGCCTGCCATCTTCTTCTTTTTAAGCCAATGGCGTCTTGTTGGACAGGGGGTGCTGAGTTAAATAGAATGCAGCGGATGTCTAGTTTAACGTAATTGAATCTCTTGTGGGTCCTCTTTAGTAGTAGTAGTAGTAGAAGTAGTAGTAGTAGTAGTAGTAGTAGTAGTAGTAGTGGTAGCAGTAGTAGTAGCATTAGTAGTAGTAGTAGTAGTGGTAGAAGTGGTAGTAGTAGTAGTAGTAGTGGTAGTAGTA
>JBCJKE010205315.1:0-10091 GCA_039654525.1 Melibe bucephala
CCCCCCCCCCCCCCCCCCCCCCCCCCCCCCCCCCCCCCCCCCCCCCCCCCCCCCCCCCCCCCCCCCCCCCCAAGAAAGGTTGGAAGGGGATGAGAAAGAGAAAGTATCCTTATGCCACATTTTACTGGATTTATGTAAGTTTTCATGATGATTAATAGAAGGATAATTGTGCTTAAAGATTTGATAACAAAAAGTAAAAGATAAGGGAAATACAATCAGATACTCCTGGCCATTACAAAATTATCATTCAATAAATGCATGCCTTTTTGATGACTTCAATTGATTCTCGCAATTCAGATGGAAGTTGACTTGGAAGTTGTCTAGACTTTTCTATGGACTGGGACTCAACTTTCTTATCGTCATCATCTGACTTGCTGGATGACTCATCTTTCATTGCTTCTTCAAGGATAGAAGAACATAAATTCTGGAAACAAAAATCAGAAAATATGTTAAAAAATCAGTATGTTTCAATTCTCTGTCTATTTATTTTTCTTTAAAATTTAATATTGAATAATGATAAGGTTACCAGTATATTTAAAAAACAAAAAACAAAAAAAAACAAACAAAAAAAAAGAAGAGGGGCAAACAGTCATTCTTTTTGGCTAGTAACAAGAGATGACTACAGCCAAATCCAGTTTGAGTGTTGTATATTTCGCACAGGCAAAGTATTTCAAACCTGAAACTTTACATTAGAATTATCAACAGATAATTGCTAAAATTCCATATATATGATTACCTGCATATCTGTAGGTTCTTCAAGATTTAATGAAAGTCCCATTCCCTCCTTTTTCAGTGGATTGCTCACAGGACTAGCAACTGAAGTTACAGAAGTTAATGAAGGTGTTGGTTTAGCTTCCCCTCCAGAAGATGTAACTGTACATGTTGAATTGATGGGTGAATTCACAGTACTTGAAGGTAGTGTTGTTTGTACGCTTGGACTTGTGCTCTGAGTAGTTGTTGGGATTGTCTTTGTTTCTTGTGCTGTCTTCACTGGTGCTGCAATTTTTCTGGGAAACAAATTTGAAATCCAGTAAGCCACAAATTGTAAATATACCTGCAAAGATTATTTGAAATCCAGTAAGCCTCAAATTGTAAATATACCTACAAAGATTTTAAGTGATGTTAAGGGGATCCATGACGCATACTGAATACTTTCACTATTTTCTTTAAAACTATCAATACTAAAATACTTTACTTTTTCAGTAGAAAATTTCTCTAATGTCAAAATCAAAATGTCCCAAAAAAATTTACATTGAAAATAGGAAAGCGAGCACAATTTTGTGCCATGTTTTTTTAGGATTTGGATTGACAAGATGCCTTATATTTTTATGAATAGATAGATCTAAAGTGAATAGACCAGGCAAAATGTAAAAGTTAAAACTCAATCATTGATTTTCAATCTTCGTAATCTAACTTTATGGACCATTCAACTAGTTCTAGAGCTAATGAACAAATAATCTGAGACAGCAGTGTGCGATTTGGTAAAATTTTAGATTAATAGATCAAATCAGATATATAGACCTAGGTGATGGATCATGCAAAAAAGACAAAACAACAATTTTTTAACCATAAGAGGAAGAAAAATAAACGTAATGGAAATAAACAAAATAAAGAGATAAAAACAATAATACATGGATAAAGTGACATAGCTTTAATTATCCAAGAATGAAACTTGCCTGTGTGCTTAGTCACTAATTGGCCATTCAGTGAGGTGAATAATGAGCACACATAAAATGGGAAAGAACTGACTACATTCACAGTACATGAGTGCTCAGCATATTTTCTTTAAAAAATGTTCCACCAGCGCTAGTCAAATTTTCTTCCTGGATCTGCATGACTCACAGAACGCTAATCTGTATGAGTACTGAATGCACTCCTGAGGATTTTAGAGTGTGAATAGCAGGACTGAACGTTTAGTTGAGCAAATTATGGTTTGTTGTGAAACCAAGGTAGGTGATGTTTATCCATACAAAATGGATAGTTTTGTGTATCAAAGCAAACTCTACCATGTATCCAGCATCAATAGCTGTTCTGGTAACAGTATTATTACACTGGGGAAAGAATGGTGTCATTGTTGCCTATGATTGTGTCACGATCACATCTTGTTTTAATGTCTATTACTAAGGAAGAACATGAAAACAAAACAGCTAAAGAAATTGTATTTTCAAGGTGATATTCAAGATTTACTAGAAAACCAGAAACCAGAGAAAATCTGAAAAATTTACTTCCTTGATAACTGATTTTGTCTAACAAGCAAGGTAAACAGAAAAAGGTGCAAAGGTAGAGTAAATGTGATCCAGGTTGGAAATAAAATTAACTGTCCATTTTAATTTTTAATCACCATCCACATTAATGCTAGAGTGCATACTTACTGTTTCTGAAGATCAAGATTTTTCTTCTTCTTTTTCTTCATTCTTTCACCATTGACACCAGTTATCAATTTCTTTTTCTTCTTTTCTCCTTCTTTGCTTTCAAGTAATTTCTTTCTCTGAAGAAAAGTACACACATGAGGCGATTAATATAAATGATAAGAAAAAAAAAAAAAAAATTAAAATTTTTTAAATAGAATAAAATAAAATTTTAAAATTCCACCAAAAACAGCACTGAAGGCTGGTTTTAAATGTGAAAAAAATGTCTCAAATGTTCAGATTAGAAACCATGGGTTTTGATAATTATAAAAATAAAATAGGCAGTTGTGACAGCATTTATGAATCATACATAGTAAAATGTAGTTCTTTCTAGAATGTATGAAGTTTAAAGAAAGTTTTATATCATTGTACTGATTTGGAACGGTCATACACTTTTAACATACTTGGGATAATTTGATATTTTGTGAAATAAGGTTCTCCCTTGATTTATGTAAAGATTTTAAAATGAATCATGTCTGTGTTTTGTTGTGTATTAATTAGTAAGCTTGATAAATCAATACAGTTTTGATTACAATGATATATAGTTAACGCCTCTGAGCACACTAAGGATTTCGGCGCTGCAAAAAATACATATATTGATATTATATTAAATATATATTTTAAGCTAAAAAGCTTTTAAATAACTTAGAAGAAAAAAAAAAACCTACATGAATAAAAAAAAGTTCATCAGAAATTCAGGGTTAAAAAAAAAGCTATAAACAAGGAATAGGAAATGTGGCAAAATACCTTCATGGCCTTGAATCTCTTGCGGAGTTCTTCACCAGTTTCTTCCTCACTTTCTGATTCAATGATTGGCTATGGGGCAAAAAAGAAGCAAAAAGTCAATTAAATGAAACACTATTTCAAATCATGAAGATATTTTAATTCACTCAAAATTACAAGTCTTACAACATTCAACTAGCACTAAACTAAATATCTAATAGGGCCAAAAACTATATAGTTTGCCAAAATCTCTTCAGATCATCTTTACAACAGGGACGTCAGTGAGAGAAAACCCTGTATGCTATTTTTAATCTATTATGAGAAGCAAGTATTTATACTTAAGTCACGTAACCAGACACTAACAATATAACTTGAGAAATGGGTATTTGCTGTGCAAGCTTTGTGTCACGCTCAAAAGAACTCTAAAAAAACTTTTCAAATATTCCTACAAATTGCTCCAAAGCAATGAAGCCCACTATAAAAACTAAGAGATAAAAAATTAATTCTGCTAGTCATCACTACAAAACATTATTTATGTTGAATATACAATAAATACTATAAAACATTATTTATGTTGAATATACACTACAAACCTTTTTCTTCTTTTTCTGCTCCTGGCGCTGGAAGTCATCATTAGAATCATCTGAGATTGATCGGAAATCAAGTTTTCCTTGATTGATATAAAAACCTCCAAACTTGGTGGTTAAGGTAGATGGAATGACTTCATCATACTGTGAATGTCAAGATAATAATATGGTTATAAATAAATCACAAATGTTCCAATTTGTACAGTACAAAAATACACACTCTCACACACAAACATAGATGTTAAAAATTTCGACTGATAGAGGCAAGGATGACGAAAAAAAAAAAAACACAAAAAAAAAGCAGTGAAATGATGACAGTTTAGAAAAAAAATTTAATACAGTAGTCTCCACCTTATGACCCACCCTTGGGATAACAAAGACAACAGGATATTTGATAGAGGGGGTTAGAAGATGTACAAGCAGGGGAAGCAACAAAGTAACCACTTATACATAATGTGATAGACAGATCATTTAACTACCTAAAATGAAACCAAGCCTATGAAATAAAGTGTAAGTGGTCTATCATATTATGTGTATAGATAACAGCTGAATAATGTTAAAATGAGTCTTAAGGGACAGCCAAAGTTAGTTCACATTATCAGAAGTACACACGGAAGTTCATATTATAAGCTAAACACAATGTATATTGTCATTGGTATTGTGTGTAACTAACTCTTGTAAATAAAGATGAGCCTGCTGACATTTGGGCCGTTAATTATATTAAGGTTCATAAAAACAAGTACTATACTCTTTAATATCTACCCAAGTTCTTTCATTTCTTTGAGGGTTCATCGCACTACCTTACTGCAAAGACTTCCATCTGCTTCATGATGAAAATTATCCTGCAGTTCTCTTTATTTTTACAAGAAGACCATTTTCTATCAAAACTGTGGACATCTACATCAACAGACTCAAATGATAGAGCTAATGCTATGACTGAAAAATAGCTTGCATTATTAGAAATATCTCCAATTTTAAGTCTGCATTAAAGTTTAACATCAGAGCAAAGAAGGATTTGGGACACAAGTTTAAATTTTGCTCACGGAAAGCAAATATTTATGTTAAATGTTATGTTGTGTTAAATGAAATTCACATCATATATAACATTATACATGTAAATTAAACATAAAAATTCTTTTTAAAAAAATTTGACACTGAGAGAATTCTTACTGCCTCTGTGTTGTCTATAAAGGAATCCTCTGTATCATAACCTTCCCCCAAATCAAAATAATCATCCATATCCTGTGTCCTTTTCCTGCCACCTGGTTTAAACGACTTTCCTCCCTGAAAGAAAACAAACCAGAATGAATATTAAATTAAAAAAAAACAAAAAAACAAACAAAAAAAACAAAAAACAAAACAAAAAAACAAACAAACAAAAAAAAAATAACTTCAAATAAAGAGAATTCCATATCAAACGCGATGATGTAAATTTTGTAAGAGATAATATATATATATATAAATATATATATAATTTTAAAAAATTGACTACTTACTATAAAGCCGGCATGAAGGTCCTTTACATGGGCTGGTGCCCATTCGTATATATATATATCACAGCATTAAAAATAAAAAAGCATATATATGTATTGGCTATAAAACTGAATTATTATTTTACATCTGACATAATATAATCTAAAATATACATTCCAACATTATGCATGACTTACATATTTTGCTTCAAATTGCTGCGCAATGCGAACCACATCCGCATCATCATTGTCACCATCAAGTGGGTTCTCATTGTTTGGATGCTTAGCCTGAAAAAAAAAAAATAAAAAAAAAAATCAATGTGTAGTAGATTGATGTAATTTGTAAATATATCTCTGATGCAAGGTTGTGTAAACCTACTACAATGAATTTAGACTGTACAATAAATCCACTGACAGTTGACTCTAGTTAATTCTAACTCGCCAAGCGTGAAAATTGTGTTGCAATCAATCAAAGATACAATTAAGCAAAGATTCATGGGGGCATGATAATGATAACAATGTATACATGATACAAATATGTTAAGTATTGATTGAGTTGAAGGAAAACCTGAAGAGAGAAGAACCAATTTTCTTTTTAAGTATGAAATACCTCTTGTCCCCTCCGAAAGCCAATATGAGTACCCTGTTGAGTTTTCTTTGGGGAAGACTGAACTGTTATGTTATATATATATATACAAGATGTGCAATGCATGTGATCAACTATCAAGCAAAAAAACCCCAAAAAAACCCAGCTCAAATCATACGGATCTATCTGTCTAACCAAAGTGGTGCCTCAGGCAGACTAGGTAGACAAGGCAGGCCAGCACACAATTCAGTGCTGTTTGAATTCTGAAGGTTGACGACCAACCTAATGAAATATGTCAGCAATCAATCATTAGATTCATTCAAAGTTTGAACTTTATCCTAATTGGGCAAAAATTAAAGAATGGACTTCTTTCTTCATAAGAGCAGAGCAAAAATCTAGAAGAGTGATCTCCAACAAATTTTTTTCAAGAGTTGATGAGAACACAATGTCTACATTTCAAATCGTCGATATGATAAGACTTGGCAGTGATACTAGATGTAGAATGTTTCGTTCTTCTAAAAAAAGGTAGTCAGTGATACAAGATTCTTGCATGTCAGAAGTGTCAGAAGTGACTGCCAATGTTAATTCTTACTTGCTCTTTATTTTAAAGTCTGTGATTACTGATGTCCTTGTTTCATTTGCCATTACTGTCGTGCTATGTCATACACTATCTTATTAAAAAAAGGATGTGCTCATAGAGTCGACATTGGGCAGAAAGGTTTGACCCTCTTGCAGCCTACATGTGATGTTGGGATGGCAGCCGAGCTGGATTCTGTTTAATGGATCAGGTTGATGTTTGTGTGGGAGCATGTTATTCTTGTTGCACTTGACACTTCGGGGCAATATTTCTGTGCTCTATATAATATCAGTTCCTTTGTACTTTGGCCCTGTAAGTAATCAGGTGTTGAACAGTATTCCTCTCTCGTCAGCCATGGTTACATAAATGAAGTATATACAAGGATGGTTCTCAGATCTTTACCAGCTACTTTGTAGGAGAAGAGGGATGGCTCGGCCAAAATATTGTTAAGTTGCTTTCCAGCATTGTGGGTCGACTGGTATCTGGCAACTTGCTTTGGTCAAACTCATGTTTAAATGTTTTTATTATGTGATAATACATGTGGTATGTATTACAAAATATTTCCTCAATACCACACATAGTTACTGGACAATAAAAGATGTCCAAACAGATATTTATGTTGATACATATAACTGTACCATGAAAGAAGCAATGGGAGTGCAATTCAGAAAAATCTAGTATTGACAATATATGAGCGCGGATAGCTCAGTGGTTAGGGCACTCGACCAACAAGCCAAAGGTCAGGGTTTCGTTCCCAGGCTGTGCAGGCTTGAATTAAAATCCGAGTTTTTTGTACCTCCTGGTCCTGTGGTAGGCAGGATAAATGAGTGCCTAGTCCCATCGGAGACGGACGATAAACTAGGAGGTCCCATGTGCCTATGCGCGTGTAAAAGAACCCACGCTGGTTAAAATCGATAAGAGCAGGCCATATCGGTCGCCGCCCTGGCAAAATTCAATTCCTACCAAAGTTCTTTCGGTCTCATTCACCCCTACAATCTCTTCTGTCTCAGACTTATTGATCAGTTCATTACTCTAAATTAGAAGAGGAAACGATCAGAGGGGAAGAGAGTGTAGATGGGAACCCACACTTCTCTTAAAAGAAAATAATAGCCCAGGCATAGCAATTACATTGCTACAAGATCGTCAGCATTGACGCAAAAGGCCTCTACCACATTTAACAAAGCTGTTATCTTAAGATCTAAATGAAGTTTCATTATTGTTATCTATTAGGCCTAAAAGTGTAGTGTAATCGGCGAATTTCGAGATGGGGTTTTTTTTTTTTTTTTTGTCTTTTGTGTGACTTTGACAGTCGTTAGTGTAGAGAGTAAATAAAACGGGGGAGATAGCACTGCCCTGAGGTGCACATATGTTAGTGATCGATGCATTGGATTATGATGGAGTCGAGTGGTGGAGGGCGTGGATCCTGAATGAAAACCACTCACGAGAATTTCGGGTCTCACAAGTGAGAATGAAAAGATGGAGGAGGGGGAAAGGGACTATGTTATGGTACAATAGCAGGAATAGCGGTTGTAGTAAAAGAATGTAAACACTGAAAAAATACCATAAATTCAATTTTGAAAAGTCCACAATACTCCTCGAAAATTCAAGCCGTGTCAATCAGTCAGCAGAATCCAAGACAAACGGTGGAAGGCGAGCTCAGGTCAGACACAATGTACACAAAACACTGCAATGAAGCGGAGCAATGGGAAACACGACCTGTCACTGATAGTTCACCGGATAAGCAAATATTATGGTCCCCTTTTGTTCAACCACTCTAAATGCAAAAGAAAATTATTTGATTGGCTCAATTAAAACAATTAAGGGTGTGACACTGCCGACCAGAGAGGGGAAGCAGGAAATTCATTGAGTGTGAAATTGTTCCACTTATATCCTGGGTTGGACGAGGCGACAAGTCAAACGCAGGCGATTCTTCATACACTACACAACTTGCTGTCGGTAGGCTATATTTTTATGCAACAATATCTCAATCTCTACGATTCTCAATAATTCCTGTTGTGAATTTGGATTTATTGCCGCATGCCAGTGCGTCTAACGTACCAGTTGTACTCCAGAACTATTTTTCTTTTAACAATTCTTTTGAATAACGTAAAAAGTTTCTCAAATTTCTAACATATTTGCAGCCGTACTGGTCACAGAGGCTCAGCGGTATCCCTTTGGCCTCGCAACTAAAACACCGACTTCTTTACTGGAATTACAAGAGTGGATTTCCTTTTTTTAGACTTTCTTTAACTGTGACATTCAACTCTCAGGATCGGGTTGAACTTAAACTTATTATAGGCGTTTGTCATATAAGCCAATCTGTTGAAACGATGTTTTTTTTCATTGCAAATACAAACCGTCTGTCGTTCAACTGGGTCAAAATATTCCTGGTGCTTCTCTTCCCATCGATGATTCCGATAAAAATCGTCGATACAGCCATCATCGACAGCAGATACTGGAAGGTGGCGGACAAAACCGTTGATTTATACGAAATTCTAGACGAGGGGCCAGAAACGAGTCGACTCCAGTGTGCAAGCAGATGTAGTCTGGAATCTTCCTGTGTGGGATTCTGGTGGGACTCAAAGGACGGTGTGTATACCATTGGCCGCGGGGTCATGGAGGTCAACGTGACACGTGGAGTCGAGACGGCCAGTCTGTATGCAGCTTCGGGGAATTGTAGCTACGACCTGGGATTCGAGCTGTGGTCGGACGGCACAGCGCCTCGCTGTCTGTACGTCTCGAAAAATACGGCCACGTTTCCTGAGGCGAGGGGAATGTGTGCATCTCTCGGAGGCCGCCTTGTCAAGGCGAATACACAAAGACTGATTGACCTGGTTGTACAAGTGACTGCGAAGAACGGGCCCGACAGCTATACTGTGCTTGTATTCGTGGGTCTTGACGACATTGAGGTCGAAGATACGTTCATCTGGTCGGATGGAGAACCAATGAATCAGAATGAAAGGAACTCTTTGTTTGACACGTCCCAACCTGGTGGAGGCCATAACCAAAATTGTGTGGCAATCATGATATCGTCTGCAGCTTTGCATGATGTCCTTTGCTCTTATAGGTTTACTTACGTGTGCGAAACGAACAACTAACGTACGCGTTCGATTCGACATGGGTACATCTCCGGTTCTTATGGGTGAATGAGTCCGAAAGGATTTTTGGTAAGAATTGAATCTTGCTGGGGTGGCGGTCGATACGACCTTCTCCTTTTTCTTTTAAAAACTATTTTTGATCGAATGACTTATGGCAAATTTGTATGTTCTTTAATGATACATGTGAAAATTCAAATATCGAGCTTAATGAATTGAAATGTAATTGTGAAACCAAGAAAAGACGTCCCGAACATTGCATCCGTGATCATCATGAAATTAATATTTTACACACTGTTAGAACAACTAGTTTTACATCATTTGGTAAGAATTAATCATCTACAGCAAAATTAATTAAATGTTACTATTTTATGAATCGATGAAAAATGGGTTGCCTTGCTTTCTGCTGTAATTCTACCTTTTGCCTTCAACTTGTATCTACATCTACGTCAATACTCATCCACAATACATGTTTGTGATTATCTTTTGGAAGATCGATCTGATCACAAGTTGCATATATAGGTATCAACAAACAGTTGTGAATCTTTTTGTTTTTTTGGTTTGCTTGTTTGTTTATTGGTGTTGAACTTTTTACAGTTGTTGTTGTTGTGTTGTTATTGTTGCTATGTTTTAAAGCGCATAG
>JBCJKE010205426.1:0-10090 GCA_039654525.1 Melibe bucephala
AGAGAGAGAGAGAGAGAGAGAGAGAGAGAGAGAGAGAGAGAGAGAGAGAGAGAGAGAGAGAGAGAGACAGACAGACAAATTTACATCAAACATCGGAATTCCAGAAGGGGATAGTCAGAGTCCAGTCTTGTCTACAATCTACACTCCCTGAGAGGTCTAAGACATTTGCAGATGACTAACATTCCATATGAAATAGCATGATGTCGACTTCATATCCACAACTGGGTTTAAAGACATTATGAAAGTTCAGAATCATCTCAGCGAGTTCAACTTCCCTGTAAACGAAACTAAAACAGAATTTGCAACAAGTACAAAAGATAACGATTGTTGGAGAAAAAAGAAAAAGGTTGGATTGCTCCCAGATGATGAGGGAGATGTGTGTAGGAGAAAGCAACCTTCAAATGCAGCACTTCACAAACTCAGATATGTTTGGCTGAGAAAAGATCAAGTTAAAAGACACTTTCAGGCTGAAACTGTACGGGGCAATTGTAAAATCCGTCCTCTTATAAATAATATAACTGTGAAACATGGGCACTTACAAAACAGGATAAATAAACTTGACACCTTCGACAGATGGCAACTATGTACAGTTCTAAACATGAGATACCCATAAAAAACCACGAAAAAATCGTTTCATAAGAAAATTAAAGAGATCCCATTAACACTTACAATACTAGAAAGAAGATGGCGTCTATTCGGACATATCTAAAAACAGGACAAAAATAGACCTGGGAATTGGGCAATGCTGGCGTTCTTTAAAAAAGAAGGCACAAAAAGAAGAGACAGACAAAAGACATCAATAATAAGTGCACTCAGACAAGACCTGAAGAAAATATATTATAAAGCTGCATCCAAGTTAAAGACGACTAAGGACCTAGAAAAATTGCGACACATAGCTGTAAATAGGACAGAGTGGAAAGACATCACAAGGCAAATATACGAAGCAGCCCAGGAGGCAAATTCAGACAACTATTCTACGCAAAGGCTTTAATCAAGTCTGGTGTATTGTCTTAGAGAGAGTAACATGAATTTAAGAAACCATAAAATTATACAGAGATGAAAACTCAGGATTAACAAAAAACCTCAACAAAAACAAAACAAAAAGACTGTTCTAGTCATAAACCTTCTAAAACAAAACAAAAAGACTGTTCTTGTAATAAACCTTCTCTGAAGAATATCAATGGATATTTACCCCATTTCAAGTTCAGAAATGGCACTTTTTGTTACAGGATATGCATACTTGCATATTCCATTTCTGGATAGGCAAGTGATGTATGATATTGAGACTTAATTTTTCAAAGGCACTTTCTGATGTTTCAATTCAAGAGTGCAATGATTTGATTTGCCTTTTTTGTAATCATTGATATGTGGTCTTTCCATTAAGTCTGAAGGGTGTGTTGAAACATAGGCATTTTGCATTATTTGTAGGTGTCAGGGCATTTCCATGGATTGTACACATGGACAAATTGGATTTCGCTAGGTGGTAATAAGCAGAACCTCATATTTATCTGGATCAAATTGCATGAGGCTCATGATTTCCCATTGTTCCATTGCTAGCCATAAATATGTTTCCAATGAACAATTCAATGCAATAAAAGTTAGTTGGAATTTCATACTTGCAACGATTTATTCCTTAAAATACCTGTGTTATTCCAGTCAAAGCTGTGCAAAAATCAGTCAGTTTTGGATTTTTCTTGGGCTTACAGAACCTCTGAAAGACATTGCACTGTGGAGCAAAGGAAAAACCTGAAGTAAACTGTGATTAAAAACAAAAATAAACAACAAAAAATTTAAGGCTGTTCTTTGGAAAAAACGCTTGTGAAATCATTCAGTTCAAATGTTAAAAAATTGAAAGAAATTAAGTTATACAAGGCATGATTGACTTTTAAATGATAATGGGCTGATGGCCATATATGAATCATTAAATGTCTGATATATCCTGAACTTGAAGCTTCAATGGCACAGTTCTCCCAGGACAGCTCTTCGTCATGTTGACTGTTTGTGTTTATTTGTACTTCCTACTTCATTGCAGATCGGTTTTTGGTGTGGGATTGTGTAGCATATATATTGATCTTTCCAATGTCTATCTAATCTGTTCCTGCATGTATTCAGAGTTGGTGTGCTGGTAACTGATTCTGGCAGACTATTCTATAGACCAACCACTCTGACTGAGAGGCTGTATTTTCATGTGTTTGTTCTTGGCCTCTGTACAAATAATTGCTTAGAGTGGCCTCCCCTTTGATGACTTATAAGATCATCTTTGAGTTAAAAAAAATTTCTTGGTCATATTTTCCACTGAGTACTTTATATACCTCAATTATATCAACCCGTGGCGCCAGTGTGTCATTGAAGGGAGTTTTACTTTTTTCAGATTTTCTTCATGTTTTAGAATTTTCAAAGCCTGATGGCTATTTTATGGCATGCCTTTGGACTGCCTCTAATGCTTTCAGTTCGTTATCTTTATGTGGATGCAATACCGAGCTCGTGTAATCAAAGTGCATTCTGATAAGGGCTTTGAAGAGAAGGATGAAAGCTTTTTCGTCTTGATGTTTTAACCTATCAGACCGAATTCCCGTTTTTTGGGGGAATTCCCTTATAGTCCTGTTTTGATGAGCTCCTAGAAAACCGGGAATCAAGAGTAGTTGTGAGAGAATGACATTTTAAGCTAAAAATAATCAGCCAATCACTATTTTTCTTTGAATATAGTGCAGAACAGGTCTTTCACAAATGATAGCCTCTATAGAGTAAACAGGATGTCCTTGGTTTATGAAAAACATTCACTCTTATTCGTCATGAAGAGAGCAACTGGAGACCGTAAAGGATTATGAGTAGATCTAAAGTCTTTACTGTATAACAGGTGATGGAAAACTTGTCATGTGATGAAGAAATGGACTTCAACCCAGATCTAGATTGTGATGATGATTACATCAATGGAGATTCTGGTAGTAGTGGGGACAGCTTTCAGGCTGTGTCCATCCATTGTTGGATGTAGCCCTTATCAAGTAATTTGACTAAATTTCATTATTTCTGTCAATTAGTTTGCATGCAACAGCCCGCATTTAGCACCTTGTTCAGGAGGCAAGGTTATAGGTTCGTTTTGTGGCAGGAAGTCAGGTCTGGCAGGGTTAAATACCCTCCTTATCAAAGCTGAAATTGATGTTACCTCACATTATATTATTCTAGAAGCAGAGAGCATTATCTACCTTTTGACTCCTATATCCATTTTTTTGTTTCATCGGTTCATATGTGCTTCAACCATGATAAAATCATGGCCAGTCTTTCTTGCCAATATGCAATTGCTCAAATATTTATGGTTGGAATTTTAGCAGCCACTATTACTCCACTTGGTTAATTTCTCAAGATCGCCTTGAAGGATCGATTTATCTTTTTTTCTCTGTATGAAGATGAAAATGTTTGTGTCATCTGCAAAAAGGTATATCTTTGACATAATGTTTTCAGGCAAGTTGTTAATATAGATAACAAACACAGTAATGGTCTTAAAACTAAGCCTTGAAGAATGCCTATGTCAACCCATGCCATTTTAATGCTGAATTGTTAACAATCACATGTTTCCTTCTATTCATCAGGTAATCCCTAATCCATTTAATAATTTCTTTTCCAATGACGTAGGCCTCTAGCTTCTTGAAGAGTCTGTTGTGTGATCACTTTTTCATTGTGGGCTTTGATATTCAATGTTTTCAATGGTGTTATTGTTATTATCAAATCCAGCCTGCCTGGATTGTTGGAATCCTCTCCATCTTGATGCTTGAAAGCTTGTGGAGAAACAGCTTACACATACCCAATTTCTTTTCAGTGTATCTTTTCAAATCAAGCATCTCATCAATCCAAATCCATGCCATAAGTAATATGCAAAGAAAAATTTTATAAGTGGCCACACGATAAGACTCAGAGCTAAAAATTTGCAACTCTTGAAAATAAAGGGAAATAACTCACCACCATATGGGTATGAACATCAACCAGAACAGCAGGGAATTCAATGATCTCATGTACAAAGTTGTCATTGGTCTCACTACACGTTGCTTCATAGTCAATAACGACCAAATAGTCATACTGCATTCTCTCTTCAGGTTTGGGTACTCTGTGAGTAAAGGCCATCCTTTGACGTTTGTGGTAATGTTTCAATCTTTTCTTCAAGACATCTTTAACACCACTGTAAAAAGGCAAATATTATGTGTGAGTGCATGTCATGTTCAATAAAAGGTGTCTTCTTTTATATAAGCATTATTTACTTCCAGGATGCCCTCTTTGATTTGACTTTTTAGATGTGAGTTTAATACTTCACTTCTCGTTTATATTTGAAAACTGTGTTTCTTAAAGTGAACAATGAAACCCTGTCTGTAAGAGGTGAAATTTTATGATTTGTTTACCTCATGTTGAAATTTAACACACTGATGGAGCATTTTTATATTGGCATGTCAATTCACACCTTTTATTTACTTCAGGAAAACATTCTACGTTTTTCCTTTATTGTATACAATTTTGAGGACTTAATATTATATATTATGAGCTGTAGATGTTTAATCAGTTCTTCATATAAAAAAGAAACATATTGGATGAACAAAATAACCTTGTGTTAAGATTCAGAGCTCTCAACTGCTCTTGTAACTGTTCCTTGGTCATTTTGTTTATGGCGCCATTTATTCTTGAAAGTTTCTGCAATACTTCATCTGTGTTGGTATCTGTTGAGCTACCATCAAGTCTAGCTTTTGACTTTGCATAGCATAGTGGTTTTGAACATGACTCTGAATTATTTTTGTCTTCTGGATTTGTAGAATGGGGTGCATCCTGTAAGAAGAAACAATTGCATATATAATATTTAAGAAGTCTGGTCTAATTAAATACAGTGAGCTTTAAATCAAAACTTGAATTGTAGAAAGTGAATTTGGAGAAACAATAGTAATCCACGAGTATAAACCTAATGTTGAATGTTATTGATGCAAATAGCAGTTGGGAGAAAAGAATTGTATCTAACATGATCTCACAAATCCAATTCAAAACAGACATGACGAACAAAAATAAAAGTGAAATTTATTATAATCAATCAATTTATTTTTACATGGATAAAAGCAAATAAAAACTCTTCTAACATAATCTGACAGAGGCACTAGAGAAAAAAAAAAAAAAAAAAAAAAATAAATGTCAGGCTATACCTGTGACTGACCACCCAATCTGAGACATCTCATAGCCGCTGTAGCCCAGTCCACAGAAGCCGATGGACCATCAGAGGTAGCAAATGTATTCATATTTATTGATCTATGAAAGAAACACAAGGGAACATCTGAAAAAACGAAAAAAAAAAAAAAAAGAAAGAAAAAAAAAAAAAGAGAGAAGTTTTCTAATGCATCATGTCTAGTTGTACACAGAAGAAAAAGTTAAGTAACTGGTGAGAAATAATGTAGCTTTCTTGCACAACAGTAGACTCTGCAGTATAACTGGCCCAATTGGTGATGACAGAAACGGTTAAAGGCCAGTCTTACAACCATACTTCTTTTTAAAGCTAAGGCAATTGGCTGAACTTATGAAGTAAGTGTTTGGCGGGAGGGAAAATTTTGTTAACGTTATATTATAGCCTCTGATTCACACAAACACTGACACACAGAGCTACCAGACTTCAATCACTTTTACTACACTGTACAGAAAGCAGAGTTAACGAAATCCCACTTTCCTTCCGAGGGGTTGGAAGGGTTGGTAAAAGACGGCGTAACTCCAAATTTGTTTCATGCCACTCGTCTCCTTAGTAAGTTGTATTACACCCTAGCAAAATGGAATAGCCCTTACACATGTAGCCTTCTGCCAGCAAGGGTCATGTTAACATTACTCAAACTTCAAGAAGTCTTTTTATACAGGTCATCTATTGTCTTCCCTTGAGTACACATTTGCATCCTGTCACACACACTTGAATTGTCTGATCTACAGTGTTTGTCACTTATTTTCTCCAATTTGATCGATTGAAAGTCACTAATTATATGAACCCATCATAACATGCAGTAATGTTGCCACCTTTTACAATGCAGTAGGAATGTTTGATAAGAGCCCAGACACTTAATACGAAAAGATGGGGCTAGTGCTACAGCATTGAATAAGTGGTCAAATGCCAAAGGACGGGCCTAGCACTACAGAATTTAAGCCAAATGCTAATAAATAGACATGGTGCCTTATTTGGGTTAATTATTACATCTAGATCTATGTAGAGATTCTAGATCAAGTGTAGAAACAAGAATGGTAAACAGTAAAAATCAACATCCTGTGAAGCCCACAACACTCAAAACAATTACAAACTGGCTATCGATCTGTCTCCACGATCTATAGGCCCTTGGCTATTGATCAGTCTCCCTGATTTATAAGGCTTAAATCTTGGTCCCTTGGGTGTTATTACGATCATTACCAATTCCTTCGAGTACATCTATCATGTAGATTTATCTAGAGAACTAGATTTAGGCCTAATTTCAGATAAAATGGCTTCTATGTCGAGTCTAAGAAAAAGAGCTCTATCAAATCATACGAGCCACTCGCTACTCGTAAGAACCTACTCAAGGTAGCAACACCCAACATCCTATCCCAAGCCTCAAGCCTGCTCAATTGATTTGAAAAGGAAAGTGATAACAGTTACCTTGTTTAAAAAAAAGAAGAAAGTCCAGTACATCAATGTCAAGGTCCTGCTTGCGATGTTAACCTCTCGCCGAGCGATCATTTGCCAATGGTTACACCTAACCCCTTACTATCCCCTTCTCCAACAATACACTGTGCTCGCCCCTATCCTGCCAGGAAATCGTGCGAGAAGACTGTCGCCAGCCAGCGGCGCTTTGATGTTCCATACGCTAGGCATACTTCTCACTCTCACCTCACCCCCACCCTTTCACGAGATTCTGATAAACAACCTCTGGGTTTTGCATAGGTTATAATTAAGCCTATAATACTTGTAAGTACAAGGCAGTGGTGGGTGTTAGAGACCGTCCACATTTATTTAATTTTTAAATAATGTTGCTACAATAGGCTTAGTAAAGACTAGATTGCCTCTTTCATGTCAGTTCATAAATAAACAGGGAAAGAGAAAAAAGAGCCTGTATAAAATTTGTATTTTATAATTCAAGATCCTTTGGAATTCTTTTTTGGGACACTAAACTTTTTTACTGAAGTGGAGATTGTCCTGAGTATTTTTCATGTATGTATAAAAATACTTTTTTAAAAAAACAATGAAGTGGCGATTGTCCTGAGTATTTTTCATAATATTGGTTTACTTTTAGTAACCCTACGGATTAATATCCATGTCTGATCTTTAAACAATGAGATATTAATTATTAATTTGATCGGACCCGATATATCCAGTCGACAGACTATCCGATTTTATCGGTCCATGGGACCAATCGCCAGTCTACCGACTATTTATCGGTCTGGACCGATCTATAGCCATTTTCAAACAATAAAAAGGCTTAGCTCACTTATACTAAAAAGATACACTACTACGACAACAGTCAGTTAGTTACAGTTAAATTCTGGATTCACAGGATTCGATGCGCATTCATATATATGAGCTAGATCTAGATCTAGATCTAGATCTATATTATAAAATAGATCTAGAATCTGTCTCGTAGTGTCTAGGGCCTATTGATTGAATTATAGTCTAGATTTAGATCTAGATAAAGAATCTATCTACTATAATATCTAGATCTAGATTCTAGACATCTACTAGATCTAGATCTCTAGATGCTGTTACTGTTAATGTTGTTTTATTTGTTTTTATATTAGAATCCAGCCTTTGTCTTCAAAACAGCTGACAAATTCAATTGAAATGCGTATATTCTATTCTTGTCAACACTCACCTTTCCGATAATCAGATTCATCAAAAAAGATAGAAGTGAATCATAGCTGCACAAAGACTCCAATTCTTTAAAAGTACAGACACATTGGGACTCTATACCTAAAATAAATTTTTATGTTTGGCTGGTTAACCACTTGCATGAGTCGATGAATCGGGGTCTTATTTCGTTTACTTTCTACTTTCTATTTACTTTTTAAAATAAGACAAAGTGATTACTACGAATATTTTAGTGCAATAAGAAAAAATACCCATGTGGCTAGTTTGCAGATGAAGCATCTTTACCAAAAGACTTGTTTTTATTTCAATTTTGTAAGAAATTAATAAAGTCGAATCTATATTGTATATGTGATCACGGAATATCACCAGACTCACAAATAATTACTGCCAACAACTAAATCTATTCATTTCAGTGAGCGTTCGGGAGATTAAATAAGCGAATCGTTTCAACTGTTTAACCGTACGGAGTTTTATATCTTTGTGATAAACACTTCCGTCTGTCTAAACAAAACGTTCGTCGTTCATGGAAGAAGATTCACATTATTATCTAGTCATATATATATTATTCAAGAACTCCTGCCCCTCGTCAGAGTATCTAGATCTAGATATCTAGATCTGGATGAAATCTGGATCCAGGCCTATGATACTTATAGATTCAATTTTATAATAGGCTGCGTCTCAATGCCATTTCTGAACTGCAGTCTTAGTCTAATGAGTCTACAGTCTACTGTAACAGTACTGTACTGTGTTACAGTGTGTAACAAACTCTTCTAGATCTAACTGTAAGCGATCTATGATCTATGAGTGGTTTCAATGCTAGATTCTAGACATCTCTAGATATAGATAAGATCTGATATTCTGACAAAGATCTAGACTGGTAGATATATAATAGATCTAGATTCTAGGTCTAGATCTAGATCTACATCCAATTTTTTTATATTTTTTTTTTATAGAGTTTTTGATGGAGGGAAGGGGAGCCTAAAGTCTAGATCTAGATCTAGAATCTAGATCAGTGTAGTGTAGATCTAGATTTAGATCTTCATTGCATTTTGATTAGGCTATCGTTAAATTCGCAACACCCTCTTCCAGTGTTGCCAATTATAATGAAAATTCGTTATTCGGAACACTGTGTTCCCAATATCCAAAATTCGTCATTCGGAACACCGAGTTCCAGCTTTCTTTGGTTTGTGATGTTGATGCCCCACCACCATGATGGATTGTTGTGCTTGCCAACAGCAGAACATAGAGGCCAGATAATAAATCTGGCTGTCATCTCATTTTAATAAGAGCTAGATCTGGATCTAGATCTTGACAATTTAAAAAAAAAAAATGCTGTATAGCATTGTGATCAGTTACTTGCAATTATTCACATTTCCCTAGCACAATAAGATTAGGGAACACAACATGAGCAATATATCAATAAACATTAATTTGAGTAATGAACAGTAATGAAATTGAGGAATAATTTTAGTCGAACAGGCGTTTTAAATATTTTGGGCAATTTACCAATCTGGTCAAACCATTTTGTTAAAACAATCCATCATGGCAGCGGGACATCACAAACCGAAAAGTTCCTCCAGTTCCCCCAAAAAACCAAAATTAATTTTATTCACAACACCACACTGCTTACGTAATTGTTGGTTTTTTGGATTTTATTTTTTACATCATCATCTAGTGCTCGATCTACTTCAGGAGATGTGACTGGGCACTCGTTACAGTGTGATGTTCCAAGCTTAGGTTGCCGCGATTTTATTTGCTTCCCGGGAAACGGGAAATCAGTGTGATTACCAGATTGGCCTTTTTCTCTTTTTTTAGCGATTAGGCCTAACCGATTGTGGTTTTTTTTGGCAATGGATATATATAGATCGATCCGGACTGATAGTCGACTGGAGATCTGGTTCGATCAATAAATATTGATCTCAAAGTTTAAAAATTAGACGTGGATGTGGTTAAGTATGAAAAATACTCAGGAAACTAGTTACTTTATATTGCCCGACAGCCATCCTGTTATTTAAAAATATGTGTCTTCGGTTGTGAGAGAAACTTAAATCACTGAATGTTTTGAAAAAATGTTGTATAGCCGTACACTGTTGTTTGTTTTTCTTATTGTTTAATTTGGTTTTTATTTTTGGGAAATCAGTCTGATCATCATCTGATCTTTTTTGTTTTGTTTTTGTGATTGACTGATTGTGGTTTTTTTTTTGGGGGGGGGGGGGGGGGGGGGGGGTTTGGGGCTTGCCTTTCTTCTTTTTT